>BSBK01003193.1:360000-627500 GCA_027943335.1 Chamaecyparis obtusa
CATATATATATACATGTATACATAAATATGTATATACACATATACATGCATATATACATGTATATATACTAAATATATATATCAAAAACATTAAATAATGAAAACCAAAAATTAAAAAACCTGAAAATGATGGTCGAAAAATCGGAAGACAAACAGTTTCAACCCCACTGAAAGTGACAGTGAAAGTGACTTTTGGTGGGTTAAAAACCCCACCGAAATCCCTAACATTTGATTTTTTATCAAAAGTCTTAACCTAATTACTTTTGATTGAAAGTACTTGCTTACTTTCGATCATAAGTAACTTCCGATCGAAAGTACAGATTTTTCATACTTTCAATCAGAAGTTACTCTCTTACGATCGAAAGTACTAGTTACTTTCTATCGAAAGTATGATGGGTTTTTTTTCCCAATTGTGCTTTTTGGGATGTTTTTCTTCCTCTGAAAAAGTGTAACCACTATTGTGGGTTCACCCAATGTTTATTAAAGTAATTTGAAAATGTTTTTAAAATATCAATAATCATAGATGACTAGATAAATTGGAAAAAAAAACTCCAAACTTCAAATGTAGACAAGAAACATGGGTCTTTGGTATCACTGCTTATACAAAATGAAGGGATGCGACAAGCTTCAGACTATTTCTATGTATATGTTCTAAACTAAAATCCTATGCTAACAACTCAAGCAATATTAATCACAACTTGTGAGTTTAAAAAACATTAAAAAATACAAGATTAAACTTGTCCAAAATATGGGGTTGTTTAGTCAGCAACAAGATCATCTCCCTCAAACATTGTTGTGGGATCTTTGACAAGTAATTCGATCAGCCTCACATATTATGCAACCCATCATGTAATCTTTTCATGTATCAACCAAGCATAATGAAGGACATATGGCATGTTCAATAGGAAATCCTTCCACCTATTACATGTGATTGCCTGGACTTCAATCTGGAACTTTGCAAATCAACTCTCCAATGTAATGACCTATCTAGGAATGTGTTAAACTTGGAAACACTGAAATATTTGTGCTCTTACAAATGTGTGATAATATTTGAAACCATATCTTTGTATTCAATCTTCCATTCTTCAACATTTTTTTTTGGTTGCCTTCCTTGTCTACAAATTTAGGTATGGTCCAATGCTTAATTATTTTGAAAGAAGACAATTTCTATTCAATCCAATTTTCATCTGACTCAATGTACCCTAATTCATTTACAATGGTGTCGAGTGTTTCCACTAATTCCTTGATCTTTGTAGGAGCATCTGGATCCCTATGAGTAACCTCTTGCAATCTCTTAAGATCAAAATGAGATTGCATCCATCTCCTTGATAGTTCTTTCAACATTGGTTTATTCCTTTTGAATGTATTCCACATAGTTAATAGGGTGTGGTATCCAGTATAAACCTCATCACATTTACTGATCACCATATCTACCCTAAAAGAAAGAACTTGTTCCAAAGTATTGAAAATGACTTAATAATCATCAAGCACTATTTTCACTGTTATATCATCTCGTGGGTTTCTCAGATTGTGTTCCTTGAAGTACAATAAGAGCCTTAATTCTTATCTTCAGACTTCAAACTTTTGATCTTATTTTCCAATGCAACATTTTTAAGTACAATTCATTTAATACCTTATTCATTTCAATTTCTCTTGTTTGAGAGAACTCCAATTTCTCATGTAAGTGCTTGAATTGGTCTTTATTGAACATAGCCTTATGCATCAACTCAGTGGAATAGGCTAGAGCATTTGTATCATCCATTGTTTTGAACGATTGAAACTCCATCACTTCTCTTCAAAATATCAATCATTTAGGCTTGTTGTTATATGTATTGTTTCTTTTGTTCGTAATATATATTGTTGTTGTTGTTATATGTATTTTTGTTGATGTTTGTAATATGTATTGTTGTTGCTATTATATGTATTATTATTGTTGTTGTTATATGTATTGTTGGTATTGTTCATTATATGTGTTACTTGAGTGATATCCTTTTTTTAATAATTAAATGTGTAACAATGTTTTCATAACCTTATATGTTTGATATGCATGCATGGTAATGTAGTGTTTATATTTGTGGCTATCATAATTACCTATGTAATATAATGTGTTTTTTTTTCCTTTTTGCAGAAATGTATTGATAATAAGCTCAAAGAAGGGGGAAAAGTTAGGGTATTAGGTCCATATGATGGTGGTGTTGTGGGAATTGGGGTGTATTCATTTCCTATCTATTGTTCATGGAGTCAATTTGAAAGGAATAGGAGATGCAAACGTAAACATTTTAAAGGTCACAAGTAATATTCCCCTTGTTTATGAAGACAAAATAGATGGAACCATTTGCCTGAAAGAGAAAGAAGGAACCTTCACATGATGGTCACTAAAGTTTGCAAAAAATAGAATAATTAAACATGTTTATCATGTAACTAGATGTTGTTAGACATCTTGGCTCATTGCAACTTTATGCAGTATTTTGAATGTGTTGTTTAAGGATCTTAGTTATCATGGTGTATTTGAAAGAGTTAAAAACTCTTAAGACAAATTTGATTAAGTTATATATATACTCTAAGCTTTGACATTTTTTATTAAGTTAGATATATACTCTAATTTTTGACATATATACATATATATATATATATATATATATATATATATATATATATATATATATATATATATATATATATATATATATATATATATATATATATATATATATATATTATATATATATATACACACACACACACACACACACACACACACACACATATACATTAATTTTTTTTTATTGCCATTTAAATTTATTTATCACAATGTTTCATCAATCTTTTAATTCTATCATGGTGTAGCTTGTTCATATATGTAATATTTTTATTTTCTTTTATGTTTTAGTTCAAGTTTAATATTATGTTATTTTGCACTATAAAATTTATGGAATTTAATAAATTATTCATTGCATGGTTATATTTAATACAACCAAATCAACGACCAAATCAATGACCAAATCAACAACCAAATCAATAACCAAATCAACAACCAAATCAAAGACCAAATAAATGTCTAAATCAGTGACTAAATCACTAATAAAAATCACTGACTAAATCACTGACTAAATCACTGACTAAATCAATGACTAAATCAATGACTAAATCGATGATCGAAATCAGTGACTAAATAAATGACTAAAATCATTTAGTCATAAATTTAGTCACGTTATAAATAACTGCAAATTAACTACTAATAGTCATGTGACTAATTTTAGTCATTTATATACAATTTTTAGTAGTTTTTTTAGTCACATATTGTTGTTTTTGTACTAGTGGGGGGAGCCCTACTCCCTACATTATTTGTAGTGATGAATTCCCCTATGATGGAGTTTACATATTTTATTTTTTTAAATAAAAAATCTATCTTCTTTTTCGCTAATTGCAGAGCCTTTTTTTTTTACAGTCATCAATTTATGGTGGTTGTACACCAGAGGTTTTGAAAATATACTTTACAGTCAATTAAAAATTAATAAAAAAATATTCAATTAAAAAATGTTCATCAATCTTTGGTGTCTTAGGTATCATTCCCTAGGAGGATCCACAAAAAAAAAAATTTAGGTCAAATATGGTGGTTGTACATGTGTATGGTATGGTCCTAAAATAGGCACTTTGAAAAAGTATTTTTTAACCATGCCTAAAAATAATAATTTATATCATGTGGGTATTGAAATAAATTACATATTTGAAAAGTAGACTCCTAGCACTACATTTTTTATTACTGAAGTTTTTTGAGATTTAGTCTCTAAGTGCCTCAAATTTTGACATCAATTGATAGAAAATTTTAAAAACAGGGAAAACACTTCCATTTTTTGCTCAAAAGTGGGACTCAACTTCTTGCAACCACCCTCTTATCAACTGCAAATTTTATCCCAACCTCAGCGTTAGGGTCCTCAGTAATTATTTAAAGTACTTGATTTAAGAATAAAAGACCTATACCTATTGTTTCTTTGTGGTTCTACTTCCTTCTCCATTTCTACTTCCACTTCCTTTTCTTTCTCTATTTCCTTCTCTTTTCCTATCTCCTTCTCTTTATTTGTCTCCTTCTCTTCCTCTATATCCTTTTCTTTCTTTGTATTTGCATCCTTCTCTTTTTCTTGTTCTTGTCTTGTTCTATCCTCAAGGACCTCCATTGTAGTAACTTATTCTGCCTTATCCATAACATCATCTGCAATCTCAATTATCAGTAATTCAGGAACATCCATAACACCAACTGATGCAATAGTGACTTCTACAACTTATGCAACACTTACCTTTTCTTTTTTTATCTATGCATCACTAGGTCTGCTTGATGTGGGGAGACCAAGTTTTGGAGCTGAAGAATGTGCTCCTTGATTCTCAAGAATGGCCTCATGGCCATTCTTTTCAAGGTAGACTCTCATAACTTTCTCTATCTCCTTGATAACCTCCTTTTTATTTCCCATCATGAGCATGTTTACTCTTCTTTTGCTTCTAAACTCTTTCTCATATTGATTGAAAATCCTTTTGACTTCTTCCATTGATATGACCAGGCATAGGTCAGCTAGAACTTTTTCCCTTAACTTTGTATCCTCATCTAAAGCATAGGCTTTTTTGGCATCTAAATCATCATATAGACTCTTTGGAATTTCAAACTCAATTTCAATCAATGCATTATTGTATCTATATAAGTATCTTTTTTCAGCTTCTTTAATAACCAACTTCTCTTCTTGATAAAATTTATCAAAGAATTTTGGTAGTAGATTCAAGTTTCCTTGAGAATTTATACTCCTTACAACATCATTAACACACATTCCATGCTTACCTGATTCAAATTTTGTCTTTTTACTTGTGTTTCTCCACTAGAAGCTTTGAGTTGTGATGGTTGTGGAGTCGTCTTCTACTTCTTCAACTCCACCACATCATCATATTTGGTGAGCTCATCATCATTGTCATCCTTAATGATTACTTCTCTAATTGCGTCCTCTTTCTTCTTTACCTCTCTCTTCTTTACTTATTTCTTCTTTTCTTCTTTCTTCTTATCCTCTTTTTTTTCACCTCTCTTCTTCTCCATTGGTTTCCTCTCCTTTTTATTTTTTCTCTTTGCCTCTCTCATAGGTGGTATCCTTTTAGTTTTCTTTGTAGTTGGTGATTCTTGGACTTTTTTTTTGTCGTTCTCCTTGTTTGTATTGATGTGGTAGGTGGAGGATATGTACTTGTTCC
Organism: Chamaecyparis obtusa; assembly: GCA_027943335.1. NCBI lineage: Eukaryota > Viridiplantae > Streptophyta > Pinopsida > Cupressales > Cupressaceae > Chamaecyparis > Chamaecyparis obtusa. The sequence continues at coordinate 365,224 of BSBK01003193.1, forward strand.
TTCAATTTCCATAGGCTTCTCTGCACTATCTTGCTCATCTCTAGATTTAGCTTCATGCAGTTGTTTAGAAATGATACCCATAGATTGTGTTATATTCTCTACTACCTTTCTCACTTTCCTCTCTAAAATTGGTGCTTGAAACTTCATATGAAGATTGAGGCTCTTCTCCTTATAAGTTCCAAGTCTTTCTTCAGTTGGATCTCTTGGCTTCTTCAAAAGATCATTAGCATATATAGTCAATACTTGTTCATCCACCTCATAACCCATTGGCATTATCCATGAACTCCTTAGTTCCACCGCCTCCATTAAACAATGGTTTGTATCTACCATAAAGAAGATTGTATCCTCATAGTTTTCCACTATAGACTTAGGGATTTTGTCCCTAGACCACATCATATTTTGAAAACCTTTGAAATATCCCCAAATAGTAGTATCTTTCATTGTCTCATACATACCATACATTAGTTCCCTTATTTGGACTGGAACTAGTCTTTCATCGGACCAATTGACTAGACCAATACTAAGAAATTGCTTCATGAAGTAAAATAACATGCAAAAGATAAGGATACCAAATTTGAAGATGTTATTTTTGTCCTCCTTTATCTTCTCTAGGATCTCTAGCTATTGAATTCTCATTATCTCACATAATTCATATTCTTTATTCTCCTTCATTATCTCATATGTAGTATAGATTTTTGATGCGAACACTAAGTTGTCTCTACTAGAATAATAGTCCTTGTACCCTATCACCATTGATGCAAATTTCACATCATCCTCAATTATATCATTAATTTGCATGCCTCTTTTGTCTATTTTGTCTCCAATAAAATCATGGACTATGTCATTTCTTGTGGACTTAGGTGTGCAGATTTTACCAGATTCCCATAAACTGGTTACTACTTGAATAGCCTCCATAGGGATCTTAACTGGTTGAGGATAGGTTAGCCACATGAATTCATCGTGAAGTATTCTTAGAATATATCTTATCCATTCAACCTCATCTATCAATGGAAACTTTTTTAATTGATCAAATTTCTTCTCCGCTAGAGTTTTGGGTTTCGGTTGGTAGTTGAAATCACTAAGCTTCTCATTGAATAAATCCTTCATCTGATATGTTCCTAGGTCTTCTATTTAAGAGTGAATGTATGCCCTAGTATATTTGCAATGAAAAATCCCATATGGTACATTTTAAAATGCCCCCTTTTCATCCACTTTTACCACCTTGTAAGAATGTTTCTTAATTTTATGACGAGGCCTCTCCTCAACATCAACTATAGCAGGAGTATCCATATTTCAAATATTTAAATTTGAAGATTTACACGTAGAAAAATACCTTTTACACATATGGGTTTATGAGTTAATCACCTTGAAATCACTTTGTTGCATTGGTGAGTTAATTGCCTTAAAATCACTTTGTGTCCATGCTTAAAAGATTCGGGAATCAACATATTCAGGGGTTTCATTAGATTTATCTTATAAGATCCCCCTACGCTAAGGGCCCAAATTCAATTCCTTGAGAAATTTCAAACCATAGATCCAGATAAAGATTCTTCAATTGTGTTCTCAAAAACCTTCTTCCTCCATGCATGTTTCATTTTCTTGTGCACTTCCTCAACATCCACTTTTGTTTGCCCATTTCTTCTTTTGTTAGCTTTTCCTTTGTTATTCCCACTGTTGCTCTTACATAAATTTGCAATATGTCCATATCTATTGTGTTTGTAACAAAAAACATTCCTTTGACCTTGGTTGACCATGTAATTCCTTCTTGTTCCACATTCCCTTGCAATATGACCAAATCCATTGCATTCATAACACTTAATCTTGCCTTTTTTATTGAAAGAGATGTTCATAGTACTTATGCATTCACTTGCCTTATGACCATGATTTTGGCACTTAAAACATTGACTAGAAAAGGATGCATTGTTTTGATTTTCCCTATTCCTAAAATACATGGATTTATGACCAAATTTATTGCAAATAAAGAACTTACTGCTAGTCCTTTGAGAATTAGGTTTCCTTGTAGGTTCCTTCTTGTTCTTCTTCGTCTTAGATCTAGGGTTTTCTTGATTAGATCTAGAATTTGAGCTCTCGCCTTCTTCAAATCTAAGACCACACTTGTCATTTTTATTCCTCTAGATTTCAAATAAATAATCAAGCTATTCAGTTTTGATCATGAACTGTTCCTTGTAGTCATTGGTAGTCACAAGTTCCTCTCTTAGTTATTCTTCAGTCTCCTTTTCTTCCTGTAGATTAGCCACAAGTCTATTGCACTCATCAAATAGTTTATTTCATTCATCAGATCTCTCCTTTAGGGATTGTATTAGGTTCTCTTCATTCTTCTTCTTGTCCTCAATTTCCTTTTCCATCCTCATCACCATAGATTTAATCTCATTCTTCATGACTACATTCATTTGCTTGATTTTCTCACATTCTTTAGTTTTATCCTTCACATTTTTACTCAATTGTTCATCATCTAAACTCTCACTATCCTTTTTTCTTTAGGTTCTCACAAATTTCCTTTCTCTTTTCCTTGTCTTAATTCAACTGTGATTTCAATATCTAAATATAGATATCATCTTTTCTTAGGTTCCTTTGCAATTCTACAGCTTTAGATTTTGTTTGAACAAAATTCTTTCAATGCAACTATGAGTTTTTCATAAAACCTTGAATCCATTCTTCCTTCCTCTATCACCCTCAATATATTAGGATTCTACCAAGGGACTTGTCTCTGATACCAATTGTTGAAAAGAGGGAACACTAAGAGGGGGGTGAATCAATGTTCTATCAAATTTAATCTTATTAACCCAATTCATAAACCACTTAATGCATAAATAGAAAACTAAAGTGTATGAACATAAAACAAGTAAGCACACCACCATAACACATGGATTTTTATCATGGAAACCTTTTTATGGAAAAAACCATGGTGGGTATGAAACCCACAAGCTAATACTCTACAGAAATATTGTCTTATAATAAGTTAGGAATGAACTTGCATTTAGGCTCACTTCCTAGAGTTCATTGCTCAATACAAAAAGGGTTGCAACACAATATAGAAGACTCACTATCTTGAAAATATCAACACAATGATTAGAAGGTAATGAAATTCCCAAAAAAAATAATTATAGTTCCATGTAAACACAAAAATCAATCCGAAACATATTATCTCTCTCTGTCTTGTAAACCTTCTCTTCACAAATCAAAATATCAAATTTGTAAATCCTACACAAAACTTCTATAATAACACCTTCTGTGCCATTATCATGCATGAAAAACATCAAAAATCACACCTAAAACATATCCAATCCCTAATTCATTGATCTTATACTTGCACAACCACAAATTCATCTCACAATGTCGGCATAAAAACTTTCTAGTGATATGTAAATCATTTTGACCTTTTGCCACCAAAAACAAAATTGAATTTTCAGTTCAAATCAAGATAATCATTGATATACATTTATACCTATCAACTCAACTTAATTTAATAAGCTTTGACCATTAACAACATTTTACCAGTGTGCGCAATAAGATTTTCCATCCCCGTCGGCTATATTGATTGTCAACTTCAAAAACCATCGCTCATATGCATGTAATATTTACACGTTATAAGATCTCGCTACCAAACTTTGGAATTAGCATGAATATACCTCAAGTATGATCTCCTTAGGTACACACCCTAAAATATCAACTTAGGAGTCTTTGTCAATCCAAAAACTAACAGTGTATGTATAATACTTTGTTCTTCACTCTGTACTTAACCAAAATCCCTTTTGACTTTTGATATGAGCTCTTAATGAGTTGGACACATGGAAATAGTTTTAAATCATCATATTATTTCCATCAATGATAATAATCATTCATAACTATAGTGTCTCTTTCCATTTTTCTAACATCTCTTTGCATGTCATGAAGAATTCTCTCATACAGTCTCTTGGGTCTCCCTTTTCCTTATATTTGTTGAGTTTAGGCATCTCAAAAATAGGTGAAAAAGGTGATGTGTATAAATAATTTTACTCCTATTGAGCATTAATGGTTGTCATTAGTATCATTTAGTCATAGAGTTGGTAAAGGAGACAAGACGGAATAGTCGGTCATTACACAAAGCCTATACACCGAGAAGGACACAAGGCAGATACCAAAGTTAACTGAACATAGTTTTGACTGAGCACAGTGATCACCGAGTACCGAGCATAGTAGTCACTGAGCATTCATATGAATCGAGCACTAGTTAATTACCAAGCGATGAATGTAGTGAACACCAAGTAAAATGGGAAATGACATAGCAGTTTGGAATGGCACAAACATCAAGGAAAATGGCTTACACCGATCAAAAAATGGTTTACCAAGATCGAGATAGAATTGAATACAGATCTAATCATTAAATTTTTTACGATTTCTATGTATTGTAGATCTAGGTTATTTATTTTCACCGTTGATCTTAGGTTTTCTAAGATATTGTAAAACCCTAATTAGGTCAATTCAGTTTGATATAAAATTTGTAAGGATGTCATTTTGATCATGTATCATCAAGAAGTAGCCGCACTTAGGACATCAGAAGATTAGACAGGGTTTTTGACATAAGGATTTGACAAAAGCATTCAAGAAGTAGCCGCACTCAGGACATCATAAGATTAGACAAGGTTGCAAAAATGGTCAATGTTCCCCTCAGGATTTGCGACATGGTTTAACAGCCTCATGTGTCTTCTATAAGTCTAGTGGTTGTATCAGGCATTAAAAGGTTGATCTTTTGGTGCAACGACAATGACTACTTGTAACAAGTGGTATCAAAGCTTGGTCATAGGTTCAAATCGCCTCAAGTAGCGATGAGGGGGAGATTGTTGGAAAAATGGTCAACGCTCCCCTTGAGATTTGTGACATGGTTTAACAGCCTCTTGTGTATAAGTCTAGTGGTTGTATCGGGCATTAACAGGTTGGTCTTTTGGTGCAAAGGCAACGACTACTTGTAAAAAAGGCTACTGAGTAGTATAGAAGGACATACACATCACAACAAGGTGATATCTTTGTAGTACTTTACATATCTGAATCAGGAAAGTTTGAGTTGTTATATATAGATATATCCTACTGTTACTCTTTAACCATTGTAGTAGATTTATAAATCTCTTAACATAGTGAACTTAGCAATTCTATTGTAAATCTCTTAATCGAGTGCACACTTGTTTGTGTTGCTAAAATCCTCTAACAAGGTAGATCTAGCTGATCTTATTGTTACTCCTAATAAGGTAAGATCACTAGAAGTGATCACAATCTTTGTAGCCTTAATTGATATACTTTTTATTTGCAGTAGTGAAGCTTTTTGGGTGTCATTTCCACCATAGTTTTTACCTTCTAACAAGGGTTTTTGCAGTACCAAAACATTTGTGTTATGGGTATGAAGTTTCATGAATGGTTTATTGATTAGGTTACATGCATTTTTAGTTATATTTGAATGTATGTTACATGCAATGGATTTAGTCGGTTAATGTTATCTATGCTTACAAAGTTTCAATCTTGAATATTTTTCAAGGTATTGATTCACCCCTCCCCTCTCAGTACATATCTTTCCATAATCCCAACAATTGGTATCAGAGCTAGTTCTCTTGTTTTAGAAAGTTTAATCACTTAAGAGAAAAGATCTAAGGATGGAAAGGTATAAGATTGATAAGATGATTGAGAATTAGAGAATACATATGCATATCTACATTGAACAATTCAAGGAAGCCAAAGAAGAACTAAAAAAGTTATTGATCAAAAGGAAGGATATGGCACTTCAAAATAATGATATTGGTTATCAAGAAGAAGAGATAGATGATCTATTTGAAGGATCTGGATATGGTAGCATATTTGATGCATCTGAAGGAACCATATCAGATCTATCTAAAAAGAAGCAACATCTTACTAAACAATTGAAACCACTGCAGATCGGTCAAGAGACATAAATGGTCAGAATGATTGATGTCATGAACAATGCAAGGAAAGAAGAACAAGAAAGAAACTTGACTATTGAAGATAGGAGGCAAATGACTGATAAGTTTCAAGAGAAGGAATTTGAGATACTGAGACTCACTGAGCATCACTTTGAAATCTATGATCAGATGGTTGTCATAAGTCTGGAAGTCAACCGAGTAAACAGTGAGCTTACAAGGAAATTGGAAGACATCGGTGAATTAAGAGAAGAGAATGAAAGATTGAAGAATGAGGTAAAGATTCAACAACAACATAATGAGATGATTAAGAAAGATAAAGACAGTACTAAAATAATGGATGAATTTTTGAACAGTTAGAAAAGACTTGATAGCACTACTAGACTAGGCTATACCGAGCATAGAGAGACATCAAAATAAGATGAACAAAATAATACCTATGTTAGTCAAAGGTAAAAGAAGCTATCATGTTATCATTGTGGAAAACCAGGCCACACATCAAATGTTTGCAAAAGAAAAGAAAAAGGTATTCCTAAATTCACTCTTGCATTTAATGGTTATTGCTATAACTATAATAAGTATGGACATCAAGCACATGAGTGCAGATTAAATTTGAATAGGACACCTAAGAAACCTTATATGGAAAAACATCGTTGCACTTGCAACATGCATGGACACATATCATAGGACTACAGGACAAAGATGAAGCAAGTTTGAACACTGAAAGAATAGAACAAAACATATCAACCAAGAAGGCAGGGTAATGCATATACTTGGGATTACAGCACTTGGGTTAATTGCATAGCATGTGGTAGATATGGACATGTAGTAGTAAATTTCATGAGAAAGAGACGGAGAGGAAGATCTCGTAATTGGACAAGTACTGGTATGGCATGTTTGCATTGTCACAAGGTCGGTCACTTGAGAAAAAATTACAGAGACCGAGCACCAGAGATAAATACAAATGCAAATGGCAATACAATTGAAGAAATCATGAGGATAAGAAATCAAATGTGGAGAAAAGCATCAAATGACAATGTTGGATCAAGCACTACAGTCGGTGACATCTCATCCATTGGATTAGGTGATATCACCACCTCCACCTAAGAAATTAAGGTATGTATGGAGCTGAATTTCAATCAGTTATATCTTACAACAGTTCCTTATATCTAGTGAATGTACACCAAATCAGCATGAAATGAGGTGCACTATGCTACTATATGTTTAGAACTTAAAATGTGTACAGTCAGTAAAAGCATGACCAAGTAAATGGTTGTTAGCTGGTGAATATTGGCAAGGTTAACCGAGTTGAAGTATCAACTGATGTAATATCTAGTGTTAACCGAGTTGAATCCTTTGAAGTGTTAACCGAGTGCAACTTCATTTACTGAGTTGTGGTAGGTAAAGCATTTAATGTGAAAGTTTGAGAGGGAAAAGAGATTTTTGGTATAAATATGCGATGAAGTTAGTCATTTCATCACACAATGATCACAAGAAGAACCAAAGAGACTTGAGAGATTTGAGGAAAGAATTTCCAGAGCGTTTAACAAAGATTTAAGGAGATCCCAAGAGATTTTATGACTACTTCAAGTAAGTTCCTCAGCCAATGAATTATTTTACTAAAGTATTTGTGAAGCCCTAAATTTGAGAAATGATGACATCTTCATCTAAGATTATGAAATCGAAGTCTGAGAGTGACAAGAAGGTCACATTGATTAAATTTGTGACTTATGATGAACCCAAATACAAGTTGCACCCTGATATAGCTTCACAGATTGATCAAGTGGGCACTTTTCCAGTATACCACCTAGGGTTTTGTTGGTGCAAGACATGCATGCATACATCCAGTGTAAAATTAGTGAAATTGGATATTTTGAGCTTCAATCCACTTACCAGGAGCTGAGTGAGAATGGAAAGCTCAAGGATGAGCACAAACACCTTGATGTGAAGGGATTGATGAATGCCCTATATTTCCCGAGAGAAATCAAAACATAATGGATTAGGTTTGTTCTTAGCCGAGTGCATGAAGTTAAAATATGGATAGCTAAACCGATTAAAATATCTAAGGATATCATACATGCGATCACCGGTTACCCTACTATCGATAAAGAAAAGGCCATAAGGAATGCACCAAGGGAAGAGACCAAGAATATTATAGGAGCTAAATGGGAGGGAAGAGGAATGAGAGTTAATAAAATTGTTGATTTAGAGATAAGGTTTGGAGCTTATGTTATTGGCTACAACATATTTCAATCAAGAAGGCCAAATAGTGTACCTTGTGGAGCTGTAGATATTGCTTATAAGATTGTTAAGAAGGGTCTTCAATTGGACCTCACTAAGCTATTACTGAAACAACTAGAGGAAAACATGAGAACCATTCGGGTAGAAAAGACAAACACATGTAAGTTAGGTTCTCTATTGGTCTGTATATTTTTCTACCTGCACAACTTCTTTCCATGAGTTGATAATGTTGACTGGAATGTAAATCAACCAGTTATTATGTAAATAAGTGAGTTTATTCAGAATCTAGGTTAGAATTTTGTTATTGTTATGGATGATTATTTTGGACAATTCAAGGATATGATGCATAAAAGAAGTAGGATACCAGGTCATCTCGTAGAAAAACACAAAGAAGATATTTGTTTCCTAGTGGATACTGACACCACTTTGATCAAGGCAATCGAACCAAGGATTGCTTGGTTACCCCCAATGAGCTATGAACTAGATAGTGACCGAGCTTCTAGGTCAATAAAGGCACTATTGGCTGAGCCCAAACATCCCAAAGCTACTAGGTTTGGAACCTATAAGGAGGCTAAATTAAGAATAAAGATGGATCTAGTCAGAGTGAAAGTAAGCAAAAAATCCAAAAAGATGATGGAAACACTGGTAAAACAATTTGGAGATGATAAAGAAGAAGAAGAATCGGTAGCTAATCCGATTAAAGAAGCAACCAAGGAACAACTTTTGATTGGAAACAATGAACATGAGGAGGATACCGAATCAAATAAGGATATTCAAGGTGCACCGGTAAAGGCCACATGGAAGAGGAAATAGGTAGAAACACCTATAAAATAAAGGACAATATCCTCAATAGTTGCTTCTCCACCCTTGAAGAAAGGAATTATAAAAATAACAAGGACAACTCAAACTAAGACATATCAAAAGAAGAAGAGAGGTGCCCAAGTCACCATTGAGAAACCTAAGAAGAGTAGGTTGATAAGATCCAAAGATGATGTAGACTCTGAGGAAGAATATGATCAAGGTAAATTCAAGGTTGTTGTAAATAAAAGTATGTTGGTAGATGAGTCAGCTAATAATATAAAGGAGACAGGGAGTCTAACTCACCCTAAGATGAGTCGGTATGTATATATGACCACCGAGGATCAAGAGAAAATAGAGGAAGCTGTCATTCAAATGATGATCAAATTTAAGAGGGTACCTATTGATTTTTCAAGATATATTCCTAAGGAATTATATGAGAAAGTATCAGCAAGGTGGACATACGTCCTGCATATAGAGAAGAAAATGAGGGAACACTCATTGATTTTGGTAATGCCTACCTTATTTGTTACCGAGATAGAAGAATTGATCAAGAAATATTCCAAATGATTTTTTATGAAGGGTAGAGCACTTAATATTCTGGCAGGTAACCTTGAGGCAGTAGATGAAAATAGCAAGCTTCTATGGACAAGAATTCTAAAAGCTAGGGAAGAAGATGATCAACTGGCACTGGATATCATTCTCAAGAAGAAGGATAAAAGAAAAGGAAAAGGAGTTCACTCAGATGATGCTGACATAGCCACCAAGGAGATGATTCATATATTTGATACTGAGATAGCAGATGATACTTATGTCATGGATTTCTACCCAGCCTGATATACTGAAGAATATAAACATGATGCTCCTGAGAAACTAGTAACCACCAGTATAGAAGATATCATGATTGAGGACATCACACATGGAGATCCTAATGATGATGTAAATAATGATGAGGACATCAATACTACTACAGATAACACCGAAGAGAATCAACCTAGTGAGGCAGCAAAAGTTGATATACCGGGTGATTTACCTATAGTAGTTCAAGAAATTGAGATTGCTACACAAGGGGAACCTGAAGGCCCTATACCTGAGAAAAAAAAGGATACAACCAAGGGACAAGGTACAGAAGAGCAAAAAAAATACACACGAGCCTGAGAACAAAGAGGTTGAAAGAAAATAACCAGAAAAGAATACACATGTAGAGTCAACTAAAATAGACACCAAACAAGATGCCCAAGGACAAGACACCGAGACACCAGTAAACAAGAAGGATAAGGAAGAGAGTGGGTCTACCAAGAAATAAAAGACAAATCTGGAGACCAAAGATCTAGTACCATACAGAAAATCCCCCACACCTGAGAAAACGAAAAAGAAGAAACACAGTAAGGGTCCTCTCACACTAGATGAGATTATAGAAATTCTTGAATGTGACCCTAGGACTCTAGACCCTAAAGCCTTAAGAAGGTATGGTGAATTGTGCACAAGGAAGGTTGCACAGGGGAAGTTAAGGCAAGAAAGTAAGAGAAAAAAGGTCTTAGAGGAATTTAGAGACATCTTGATGCAAGAAGTCCCTAACATCAATGTTGATGAGGAAACTCCCATCATTTATCAACTTGCCACTCTAACCGGCCACATCAATACCCCTGATGTTGATGCAGAGAAACATGTTGTGGAAAGGGAAGAGGCAAAAATTCAATTAAAGCTTATAGAGAAAATAAGCTAGGAAGTGGAAATCAATAAGGTGAAGCTATTAGAGGTCGTTACCGAGCTTGACACCATTATTTAGGAGGTAATCACAATTTTTTATAAGTTATGCATAGTAGACCACATCCCTACCGAGCTTAGTGAAAAGATAAAGAAGCTTGATGAAGAGATACAAGTTTGTGTAGATAATTCTTTAACCGAGGCCAATGCATTTCATAAGCATTATTCAAAAATTCAAGAACTCTGAGAGTTAAGAATTGACTTGAGAAAACAAGAGGATACAATCTAAGAGAAAGTAACCAAGCTATAGGCTAAATTGCTTCCCCATCTCAAGATAATAGAGAGACATGTGAATAAGGAAAAGGAATTAGTTGCCACCCTGGAGATATCAATTTTAGAAAACATTTTTGATATGCATGCACAATTTGGTTTAGAGCACATTGCTCTTGAGAACCTTAAGGAGGAATGGGAAAAACTCTTGGATACACTGAAGAAAACTCATCATAATATTTTTTATAAGCTATGAGTACATTATTTTTTGGCATTAATTTCAAAAAAGGGGGGGAAATTATATGTATATAGATATATATAATTATATGTACTTCACACTGAGAACATGTACAAAGGGGGAGTTCACATATGATTCATATTTTTGTTACGTACAACTTTTCAAAGTTGGTACATATACATAAAGATTTTTTATACTAATTCCAAAGGGGGAGAATGTTACTCTTATTGAGAATTAATGGTTTTCATTAGTATCATTCAGTCATAGAGTTGGTAAAGGAGACAAGACAGAACAGTCAGTCATTACATAGAGCCTATACACCGAGCAGGACACAAGGCAGATACCAAAGTTAACCGAACATAGTTTTGATCGAGCACTCTTACTGAGCACAATGATCACCGAGTATCGAGCACAATAGTCACTTAGAATTCATATAAACCGAGCACCATTTAACTACCGAGCGATGAATGCAGTGAGCACCAAGTAAAACAAGAAATGACATAGTAGTTTAGAATGGCACAAACATCAAGGCAAACGGTTTACACCGATCAGAAAATAGTTTACCAAGATCGAGACAAAATTTAATATGGATGTAATCATTAAATTATTGATGATTCCTATGTATTGTAGATCTAGTTTATTTATTTTCACCATTGACCTTAGGTTTTATAAGATATTGTAAAACCCTAATTAGGTCAAGTCGGTTTGATATAAAATTTGTAAGGATGTCATTTTGATCAGTCATCAAGAAGTAGCCACACTCAGGACATCAGATGATCAGACAGGGTTTTTGACATAAGGATTTGACATAAGTATTCAGTTTTTCAGAACAAACATAAGGCTACTGAGAAGTACAGAAGGACGTACACATCATAACAAGGTGATATCTTTGTAGTACTTCACAGATCTGAATCAAGCAAGTTTGAGTTTCTATTTACAAATATATCCTACTGTTACTCTTTAACCATTGTAGCAGATTTATAAATCTCTTAATAGAGTGAACTTAACAGTTCTATTGTAAATCTCTTAACCAAGTGCACACTTGTTTGTGTTGCTAAAATCCTCTAACAAGGTAGATCTATTTGATCTTATTGTTACTCCTAATAGGGTAAGATCACCAGAAGTGATCACAATCTTTGTAGCCTTAACCGGCATACTTTGTTACTACAGTAGTGAAGCTTTGTGGGTGTCATCTCCACCACATTTTTTACCTTCTAACAAGGGTTTCTGTGATACCAAAACATTTTTTTATGGGCATGAAGTTTCATGAATGGTTTATTGATTAGGTTAAATGCATTTAAATCTTTAGTTATATTTGAATGTATGTTACATGCAATGGATTCAATCGGTTAATTTTATCTTTGCTTACAAAGTTTCAGTCTTGAAAAATTTTAAAGGTACTGATTCACTCATCCCCTCTTAGTACATATCTTTCCATAATCCCAACAAAGAATTGTCAAAGGTGTAGGTACATAAGTCTTCCAATGAGTATGTTTTTTAAGGGCGCCTGTTTGAAGGTTTGTCATTTGTTGCTATAAATTTTGCACCTATTGTGCAAGTATCTTAGTGGACATTGGCACTAAATGTGCACTAATGTCCAAATTTGAATCCATAAAAGGATTACTATTGTGATAGGATGGAAACTAATTATATGTATATATCATTTTCTTTGTGTGATTCTAGTTTGATTTGGACACATATGATGGTGTGACAACTTGAGGTGGAGCAAAATAGGTAAATGTTTGGTTTGTTGATGCAAAAGGATTATGTCCACATGGATTTTTCGATACCCTAGTATTAGAAATATTTGATTGTCAATTAGGGGGGAACCTTGGATTATGATATGTGGCCCTTGATTGGGAGGTTCCCCCTGTGAGGTAGCAATGTGACTGATTTGGTTTCTACTAACAACTTGGGGAATTGTTTTGATTTGGTTTCTTGTGGGTTCCAAGGAGTTGGAGTTTTTCATCTAACTTGTTGTTGGTATGGTATTCATGGAAATTGCTTCTATATTTTGATGATTGATTGTTGGATCAGATTGTGACAAAGTTGAGGACACATTGGCATTTTTTGTAATTGGATTACTAGCAAAGAGTGGGTTGTTATATTGGGTTTCAAATGATGTTGTGGAGGTTGTGACATGTGTTGCATTATGAGATATACTACCAAAGGGAATCCTTGAAGATATATGAAAAGATGTAATGTCTTAGGTAGCTCCAATTGTGTGTGTTTGGTTCTATGTCATTTGTTCGATAATAGTACAAATATTAAATTGTGTAGGTAGTTTTGCTTCATTTTGTGCAAGTAGGTAAAAATATCAATTGGGGTCAATGAAAAGAAATACATCTATAACGACCATAATTCTAACGTCTTGCAGTGCATTTTCAATTTCCTCTTGGGTACATTGTGCCCTAATATTTTTAATTGAAAATTTATCTCTTAGTGGAGGTAAAAGGGGTAATGGAAGTGAAGTTAGTATTTCCCTTTAGGAACGTTGTGAGGTTCTTGGCTTACTAAATTCTATGTTGTTGGTCAAATTAAACATAGGGTCATTGTTGGGATTCATTTGACCTTTTTTCTTTTTTAATCACGTTATTGGCATATGCAAGTGACTCCTAGAAATGAAATGAAAAATATCAATTATGACAACTAGGCAAGACTAATTTTCTTGGATTTTTTTATTTTTTAGAATCAAAGATGCAAAATGACAATTACAACAGCTAGGTATGACACTATTTTTTTTAGGATTTTTTTATTTTTAGAATGCAAGACTAAGGTGAATTCAAGATGCAAAATGATGATTATGATGGCTAAGCATGAGACTAAAATGTATGACACTAAAGTATGAACTACGGTATGAAAAAAGATACCTAAAAAGGAAATTTTTGGAAATATTGAGGACAAAACTTTACGGGACAACCTAGGTAATTAAAAGAATTTTCTTGACCTCCAAATTGGGGAAAAAGTGACAAGTTGACAAATTGATTATTTGACAAGGTATTGATTGTAACAAAAAAGATGGTTGCTTTGGGGGAGGTCAAAATCTTTCTAAAAATCACTATGGAAGTGGCTAAAATTATATATCCTCTAATTTCTAAGGATAACGCTAAATTTATAATGCCAAACCCTAGGAAATGTAATCTATGTTTTTGGATTTTTTGAAATATGAAAAGGTTAACACTAATGATGTATGCAAAGAGGAAACCCTAAATGAGGTATGAAAAGATGACAAGGAAACCCTAAACAATGTATGTAACAAGGTAACCCTAGATGTATGCAACTTATGGAATGCTCATCACTGATTTTTTTGCTTGGATTGGTTTGTCTGGTTTGTCTAGTTTCTCTAATTTGACTGGTCTATAATTTTTAGGACAAATTTCTACAGGAAATTGTGTCACAAAAATGTAGCAAATGTGTCTCAAAATTAAACAATTATAGATTTTATCAAACAATTGCATAGTAGAATTAAGCAGATGCATTATAGAGTGTTATCAATTGTGGTGAAAGGCTAGAAAAAATTAGAACTGGGTTGATTGTTAGATCATAGAGGATAATTGCATCAAATAAGAAGCAGTTGTGTAGTATAAAAGTATGATTGTGTTGCGAGAATATGAAATTGTGTATCAGAAAGTTTCAATTGTGTATTAGTATTGTGTCAATTGTGTCTAATTGTATGTGTAGTCTCAATTTTGTCTTTGTCAAATTGTAGTGATCACAAACACGTAGCAGATAGTATGGTTGTTGTTAAAATGAATGAAAATAGATCTGAAGACAAGCACGACCTATGGCTCAGGAAAGGCTCTCCTTGTTGAATATCCTTACAATAACATACAACATTCAACCAGGTAGATAGAAGCTTTAATAGAACTAGCTCCCCCTTACACAACACTTACTTATCAAGCATGCCAAACTTTGAATTTCTAAAAAGTCTAGACATCTCAATAAATTTTCTATCAGAATTTGAAGAGTACATGAGGGGTATCTTTGAGGTGCACATATCACAACCCCCGAGTCAACAAGTAGATCAGTTTTTTGGCTCTACAAAAAAATGGTGTTTAGTAAGATCTGTGGTTCCTGCCCAAATGGGATTCAAGGGTGAGGCACTTAATTCTCTAGTCAGCCACATCAACTCCTTAGGAGTGCTCACCCGGTTTGAGTTATCACTGACACACTGAGCCTAAGAAGTCAAGTGTAAAACTAGGGTTTACCTAGAGTCATATTTATAGCATTTGGAGGGAATTACCACTTTGAGTTTGTCACTTGAGGTGATGGAATCCCCAGGAAGACCTCTCTACAAAACAAAAAGGGATCTACAATAGATTGTGCAAGCACACTAGACACGTCAGACAGAATGATCAATTATTAAGTCTTAATCGAAGTGTTATGTAATCTAAAAACAAACAAACAAAAAAGTTAATTTTAGGTCCCAAAATGAAATGTGATTTGTTTCAAGAAAGACCTATTTATGTGCCACATGCTACAAATCCAAAATCAGTAACAAAAAAAAGCATAAATCTAAGAAGTATAGAACAACTGAATGAATATTACTAAGATTGATCACCAAATTATACTTTTCATAATAAGACAACACACAATTATAATACCTATTGATTGATTCAAGCTTTGATATTTCTTTGTGATCTTAGGCTTTTTTATTGTATGTCTAGCATTCTTGTTGATCCAGTTCTACTCTTTTCTCCTTCGGTATTTAGGTGGACAATTCAATTTGACTTTCTTTGGATTTTCTATTTTGGGCATTCGTCAAGCAATTAAGTCACTTTGTTGGTAGATGTAGGTATGTATCAAGCGAATGCAATTTTGTATATAGAAATTTTTTTTTGTTTTAAGCGAATGCAACACAAAAAATAGAATATTGTCTTTGGATTTTCTATTTTTGGCATTCGTCAAGCAATTAAGTCACTTTGTTGGTAGATATAGGTATGTATCAAGCGAATGCAATTTTGTATATAGAAATTATGTTTTTTTTAAAGCGAATGCGACACAAAAAATAGAATATTATCAAATATAATAGAATGATTGTGTCATATGAAAATAGCAATTGTGGCTTTTAAACATTAAAATGCGGCTATTGGAGCATGACTGTGTTGAATGATCCTATTCTTGCATAAAATTAAAAATTGACTCCAAAATTAGTAAACAAAGTAGTTCACATCGAGTTCACCAAATGTAGAAAGAGGTAAAATTTTAAATATATATGTAAACCTATAATAACAATGATTAGATCCAACCACAAAAGAATTAGATTATTGGAAATCCTACTCCTTACTCAATAGAGAAATAAACGAATGAATGCAAAGCAATAATGATAATATCAATTCAAAACCAAATGCAAACATTCAAACTTAAATGATCTCCCTTGTCCTTCTCCTTTCCATACAATGTTGGCTCTCAATTTTTTGCTCCTATTATGATAGCATGAAAACTCAAACATTATGGTTGTTGAATTATGAGAATTAAGCCTCATTATATAGAATTTTGGACTTCAATAAGGGTTGGGTTGATTGGATAAATAATTGAGATTTATTGAACAGATGACTAAGCTTGATTGATTAGAAGATTGTGACTAATTGATAGTTAAGTGGTTGCATGACAAAAATTTTGAACAGTTAAGTTGATTAATTGAGAGTAGACTAAATAGATTGATCAGAAGATTGATTGTGTGACTAAGAAAATTGAATTGATTAATTAGTCAAGATGAATTGAATGAAAAGAAGAATTGTTAGTTAGTGACAATTAAAAGAGGTGGAACTAGAGGAATAATTAGCATTAAATAAATTAAAAATTTTATTCAATTGTGCTTGAGAGAAATAAATAAAATGAGAATTAGTTCGCATTGGGGAAGTGGAAGATTAAATAAATTACTGATTTATTTAATTTTAGAAGATAGTTAAGTAATTGGAATTATCACTTAATTGTGGTGATAATAACATTGAAGAATATTTTAAATCAAATAATGCAATTATGTAATTAAATGGGAGAAAATAGATTAATTAAATAATAAAAATTATTTAATTAATTTTTAGAAGAATAATTAGAAAATTTAGCAGGAATATCAAACATAGCTTATATAATTAAATAATTAATTAAAATTATTTAATTACTACAATTGGAGGGAAATGATGAATTTAAAACTTGAATTAGGAAGAATGACACAAATTAATTAAATACTAAAGACAGTTTCCCCAGTTACATTCCTTGAACCAATACATCCAACACTAAGGTGGTAAGAGCACAACTATAATCGATCAAGTTGACTGTAGCTTCAGGTTGGTGGGCCCATTATTGGGGCGTGATAGATCATTAATTGGCATTTCTCACCTTGGTGAATCGGTGATAGCCATAGTGATGGATCAGTAGATGGCACTAGGGGTTGGGCAATGGTTGAATGAGAGATTGGCATGGTGCTCTTACTATCTTATATGGGCAAGATCGGTGGTTCGGCATGTTGGGAAATTGTTGAGTATGTCAGAGATTGTTGATTAGACATTGTTTATGTGTGTTGACATTTATGTGTTGTCATCGATTTCAACATAATATTGTTGTTGTAGATAGTGTGTTTAGTTTGTTCAAAGAAGATGATTTCAGTTGATCGGGTGACATGTTGAAGATCTCTTGTTGCAATTATAGATGATGTTTCAGATACACCTGTAGTTAATTTTGGTCAACTTATAGAGGTTCCAATAACAGTTTGAGTGAGATATGATTGATTTAACAAGTGACATTATTTCAATATTCCTATGTCAGAGGTTGAGTTACTACTTCAGTGAGGATCGGTGTGGTTGATACAATTGATGCAAAGATGGTGGTAATGTTGGGATTCATTTTTGTTTTCTCAACTAGTGTTGTTCATGATTCAGAGTTCAACAAGATGTCTTTTTAGTGTGACAGAGTTATGTATTCAATGTTGCTAGTACTCAATGCAGAGATGAGTTTGGATTTTGAGATTGAGTTGATGTGAAGGTTCAAGAAGCTATTCTTGCTTCTTGCTAGTATTCTTGGATTCGGATCATGTTATGACCATGTTGATTGTTCGCATTGATCGAGGTGATCACATTTGGTGATTTGCTAGTGTGTTGGCATTCCTTCATTTAGCTCCTAGCCGGCTTGGTGAAGTAACGTGTTGTGATTCTTGGTGCGGATTTGGCAAAGCTGTTGCATGTTTGAGGATGATGCTTTGGGTCCTATTTAAGTCTTGGTTGACTTGACTTGGATCTCATTATAGTTTGAGTATAATGTTTGTATCACGTGTTCTTATAGGTCTTAATTAACCTTTTTGTTGTTTATTCATTATAATATCTATAAATGAGCAATCATTTTGTGATTGCGAAGTGTGTGAGTGTGCGATATAGTGAAGAAGAAGAGGATGTTTGTATTTTGAAACTAAGGCAGAATTGTACTTCATTGGAACTGTATTGGCATATCATATGACGTTGTAAGTCAGTTTTCCTGCACTGGATAATTTTTCCACCCTTGTGAATTGTAATCAGAGATTAATCAATGAACCCGACTGAGGGCCAAATCGTTGTATTGTGAGAAGTGATCTCTAGGCAATGGGCCTGTGAATGCATGTGCATTCCCCTTTTGTTTTCATTTTCTCTTAACCAAGCAATACTTTTAACAGAGTACATCTATCTTGTGGGCTTGACTCCCACCAGGGTTTTCCCTTAACCAAGTTTCCTCGAAAATATATTTGGTGGTTTGTGTCATGTGTTGTGGATCTTGCATTAGAGTTTAGCTTTCAGATCATTAATTGGTTTAAGTGGTTTACATTTTTTATTGTTAGTACACAACTTATTCACCACCCCCCCCCCCAACTCAATTGTGCTTACCTCCTTTTGGGCCTAACACAACATTGGTTTCTGGAAAGTGTGTTGATACTCCTCCCACCCACCCATTGGCATCATGATTATAGAACTTAATTTAGGTATATGGGGCATGTTGGTTGATGTTGATATACTATAGTGGTGGATAGTTCAATGTTGGGTGACCCCGACATTGGCATTGCATTACTAGGATGGTATGTGATGGCATTGGGACTTCCCCCTACTATGATAAGGGTATCGAGGTGCGAGTGGATAGGGTGGAAACTATAATAGGGTGGGAATTTTTTGCATTGGCATTTATCTTGGGGTTGCACTAGAGTGTGTATGGTGTAGCATGTGAATCACAATTTCAATTTGTTACCCCTACTATTTGAAAGGGGTTCCAGGTGGTTCTTCTTTGTCCAATTCGAATTGAATAGATTAGGGTGTCAGTATGTGGATTTGATCAATTGATTGACATGGCATTGGTGGATTATGAGATCAGGATCATCCCGTATAACTATAGTTTAGGTGATGTTGTGCCCTTAGAATAGTAGGGGATGTGGTTGATACGCTTGAAATGGTTGGTTGGTATTCCACTATGGATGCTTGGGTTCAAATGGGCTATGTTAGAATGGTTGTTCATGCGATTCTCTCTAAGTGTGTTTATGTTTTGTGAGTTGCTCTGATTTCTTTTTGTAAGTGAACATTGTGCTTTTGTTGCATTCAAATGGTTTGGTTGGGCTCTGCTCATATTAGTTAGGTGACTAGGTTTTTCCCCTACTATTATAAGGCATATCGAGGTGGCATTGATCTTTATGTGATTAATAGATCTGCATTAGGTCAAGTTCATTTGGAACATCCTTCCTATATTTCATTTAAATGGGTGGGTCCCCTACTATTCTAAATGGTGGATGTTTCGGCAGCTATATTAGTTTATGCTCTCATGTCTACCTGATCCTAGGTAATTGGCGACCGATTAGAGATGGGAAATTCTTTTGCATGGTTTCATTACTTCTTAAGTTGGTTTATGCCCTAATGATCAACTGAAACTTGCTTTGTTGATGGATCAACTTCAGCATAATCGACTTCTAAATATTACTTAATTAATTTGTCATTCTTCCTAATTCAAATTTTAAATTTATCATTTCCCTCTAATTGTAGTAATTGAATAATTTTAATTAATTATTTAATTATTTAAGTTATGTTTGATATTCCTTCTAAATTCCCTAATTATTCTTCTAAAAATTGATTAAATAATTTTTATTATTTAATTAATCTATTTTCTCCAATTTAATTACATAATTGCATTATTTGATTAAAAATATTCTTCATTGTGGTGATAGACTATTTAATTAATTAAGAAAAACATTAATAAAATTGTCACACATAGGAGATAGGACTATTTTTAGTGTCTATAATTTTAATCTTGAGTTAGTGTAGATAGGTAGGTTTTAATTTTTGAAAAGCACTATAATGTATGTGCCACATGTCCAGCGACCCCCATGTATAGTCATTTTATTTTGGTGTTTTCTCATCTCGTTCCATTTTCAAAGAGATAACGAATACATGTTGATACTACACGCCTATTATCATCATTAAGTAAATTATGTATTCAACACTTGAAAAAAATAAGACCCTATGCTAGTTAACTCACTTTTCATTAAAAGAAGACATGCCAGTGCTTGGGGTAAATTTCATTTTGCATGAACGTCTAAGGATGGGTATTCCCTAACATACTATTGATTTTTTAAGTGGTAGTACATTCTTTTCTATGATAGATTACCACACCATGCACATTTAAATTACTGCATTTCTTTATTTTCAAACGGCTTGTGGTAAAAGAAAGAGATGATGAACAATAAATAGGTCTAAACACAAAAGATGTGAGTAAAATGTATGTCTATTCATTATCAAGTATCTATTTACAAAATACAAAAATATTTTCTTTTGCATTCATCATTTACACTTTCATTATAGAGAAAAATGTTGGCATTAGTTGATTAACCGGTAAGAATGTAACCGGTACATGGAAAAAGAGGTATTTTCATTTATTGGCAAAGAGGTGTTGTCATTTATGACTAAGAATGCCAGTGTTCATTCTGTGAAGCAAGGACAAGCACAACTGACAATAATTAGTGTGAGGAAAGGTCGGTTTGGGAACCGGTGACACTGAGTAAGTAAGAAGAGACAATATTTGTTACTAATAATGCTCTAACTGATCATCAGAGCAACTGGTCATAAGGAAGATGCAACTGGTAATCGGTAACAGGAACCAAGGAAAGGATGCAACCGATACAGACAGTGAAAGAGATGGTGATAGGTTAAAGTCCTAACCTATGCACAACCTAAGTATATTAACCGATCAAGTGAAGATTTCATCTCAACTGATGAACTGAGGAAAGCCATAGTCGACAAACACTTGTCTAACTCTTTGATTGGGATTTGTTGCAAAAAATCTAGTAGAATTTGTGTTATCAAGACGATCGGTACAAGGCACGACTGAAGGTTTTCATGCCAAAGTTTGTGGCATTAAAACATGAAGATATCTCTTGTGAAGGAAATCTTTTGACACACATATGTCGTTTCTTTCATAAAGAAGATAAAGCATAGCATGCATCAGATGTTCTCTTAGTTAACTGATACTCCACTGGGTGATGGATCTGAAGGTGATCTTTAAATAGGTTGTGCATGTAAAATGAAAATAGGGAAAGAAGTCTATATATTCCTCTTCCTGACAAGAATATAGCTTTCCCTAATTCTGCCAAAGAAAAGAGTGAACCTGTATGCTGAAGAAGCTACTAAGGTGAAGAGAGGAGAAGAAACTATAGTGTGCAGAGAAGCACAACAGCAAAGGAGAACATACCTGCAGTGACTGGTGATGATTCTCAATTGAATAGAAAAATGATCTTATCAGGCTCAACAAAGCCATCGTCAAAAGATCAAACCCTCTATTACTCTCCAATAATTGCAATAGAGAAATCCCAATATTTTGAGTTTTACTCACAATATTTCTGGTGCTCGGTTCAAACTATTTCCTTTTAGTTCTTGGTAATGCCTTGTGATTGCTCGGTATGAAGGCTTATATAGTTAACCGACTAGCATATGTAGCTTGTAGTTCTTCCTTTTACCGACTGAATAGCATAGGTAACCAACTGATCTTCTTTGATACTAATGACAATACTTAATGCTCAAATAGAGATAAAAATCTCCCCCTTTGGCATTAGTATCAAAATCTGTAATGTATATAGACCTGATATCTCAAAAATGTTTATAACTTCTCCATATATACATAGATAACTTTTCTATCAAATTTTTCTCCCCCTTGGTGCATGCTCCTGGTATATGTAGTACACTTATCATAAAATTACACAATTTGGCATATACATTATGTTTTCCCCCTTTTTGATAATAATGCCAAACTCAAAAATTGTGTACTTACAATTTATCAAAAATGTGTTGGTGGGTTTTCTTCAAAGAATCTAAGAGGTTCGCCCATTCCTCTTTCAAGTTGGTTAGAGCAATGTGCTCAAGACCGACTTGTGCATGCAAGTCAAAAATATTTTCCAACACAGAAATTTCTGGTGTTGCAACTAAAGTTTATGCTTTGACTATATGCTTCTCAAAAAATTTAAGGTGGGGAAGCAGCATTGTTTGTAGCTTGGTGACTTGGTCACTTATCCTATTCTCCTGCTTCCTCAAATCATCTCTTAACCGCCTAAGTTCTTGAACTTTGAGTATGTGCTTATAAAAATCATTTGGCTTGGTTAAGGTTGCTTGTTTATTGGCTTGGATTTCGGTATCCAGTTGTTTTATCTTCTCACTAATCTCAGCAGTGAAGTTCTCCACAGTGAAAAGCTTTACTAACATTTGAATAATTATCTGAGTAATAGATTGAATATCTATTATTACCTCAGATAACCTTACCTTATTTATTGTCACTTCCTGGCTGATTTTCTCTGCTAATTTGTCATGTATTTTCTATTCTGCTTGCTCTTCAATTCTCTTTCCTGCTTCAATATCTAGGGCATTGATTTCTTGTGCAATTGTATCCATGCTTGTTGCAAGTATAACAAAGTTTCTCCATGTGAGGTTTGTTAGGAGTCCTATTCAACTTAGATCTGGATTAATAAGCTTGATGTCCAAACTTGTTACAGTTATAGCAATGACCATTAAACTTAGGAGTGGTTTTAGGTTTACCTTGTGCTTTACTCCTGCAAACATTTGAAGTCTGTTCCGGTTTGCCACAGTGATAGCATGTCAGTGTCTTGGATCTTTGATTTTGATTGTCATTCACTTGTTCAGCTTGTTTAGATGATTCTCCTTGCTCGGTGTAGCCTAATCCATCTTTACTTCCAAATCTTCTATCAATTAATCAGAAAGTCATTAATCTTTTTAGAACTATCTTCAGCCTTTTTCATCATCTCATTATCTTGTTGTTGCATCCTCACTTCATTCCTCAGTTTTTCATTTTCTTCCCTGAGTACTCCAATGTATTCAAGTTTTCTTGATAATTCACCATTCACTTGGTTGATCTCGTAGTTTACAATAATCATCTGATTGGATATTTTGAAGTGATGCTCAGTAAGTCTTAGTATCTCAATTTCTTTTACTTGTAGTTGTTCAGTCATCTGTCTTCTATCTTCAAAAGCCAAATTTCTCTCTTGTTCGGCTTGTCTAGCATTGTTTATCACATCAATCATTCTCACCATTTGAGCCTCTTAACCGATCTGCAGGGCTTTCACTTGTTCAATAAAATGTAGATTTTTCTCAGACAAATCAAAAAATTCACTATCGAAACCATCACAAATACTACCTAAACTAGATCCAATATTATCAAACAAGTCATCAATCTCTTCTTCATAGTAGTTAGTCTCATTTTCTAGAATAGCCAAGTTATTTCTCTGAACCAGTAACTTCTTCAATGTATCCTTATCTTGTTTGTATTGCTCAATAAACATTTGCATCTGAATCTTTTGATTTTCTATAGTTTTGTCCAACTTGTATCTCTCCATGATTAGATCTTTATTCTTCAATGGTTAAACCATCCAATAAGAGATATGTGCTCTGATACCAATTGTTGGAATGGAGAGATAAGGTACTAAGAGGGGAGGGGTGAATCAGTGCCCTCTAAAACTTTTAACTTCAAACTTAATCAGAAAACAGTGGTAAACTTAGTCTATCCAACTGAATCCATTGCATGCTTCATTCATTCAATTAACTTGTAAATGTAAATTGCATGAAAACAAACAATAATTCAATCACATAACACAAGTATTTTGGTTACGCAGAAACCCTTGTGAGAAGGTAAAAATTGTGGTGGGGATGACACCTACAAATTCTTCACTAAGCAAATAATAAAGTATGTTGGTTAAGGCTACAAGTTGTGATCACTTTTGATGATCTTACTTTGTTAGGAGTAACAATAAGATCGACTAGATCTACCTGGTTAAAGGATTTCAACAACACTACTTGAGTGTGTACTCGGTAAAGAGATTTACAATAAGACTTTTAGGTATACTTGTATGTGACTGAATGTGACCTCTAAATCAGGCACAACACAACATGGTCATTATTCACTTGATAGAATTTGGGAGAGAGTATGAAGAACTCAATCCAAATTCCATGGTGAGGCGACATGTTGCCTCCTATGTGAATGGGGTGTTTGAAAACTCTCAGAACGAGAGCCAACAGCCGAGAGACCAATTCAACAATGGAGGATTTCCAAGAATCAAATATGAGCAAAATGAAACTAAGCTAAGAATGAATGCAATTAATCTAGAAAACTTTGAAAGAAATATGAAATGCAGATTTTTATTTGATTTTGAAATAAAGATGATACTAGACTAAGAACAAGTAAGCAAATTTAATCTAAATGTGAAATGCAATTACACTAATATGAGAAATTAAACTAGATAATGCAATAAAAGAGCTTTGAAAATAATGAGATATGAGACTAAAAAATGCTATAGTGTAGATGCTCTCAAAAATTGCTCCCTCTTGAATGAGAAAAAGAGGTTCATTAAATAGAAAAGCTCGGAGAGGAATGAAGAGTTTCTTGATTCGAAACGGTGGACTCTTCATTCCTAATTGAGACAAAAAGACAAGAATTACTTAATAAAAAGAATGGAAAATGCCACATGTGGGGAGGTGACCTTTCGAGTAATTTGAATTATTAAATTCAAATAAAGAGGTGTCCATTCAATTAACTAAATATTTATTAATTCCTTTCAAGGGTAATTAGCTAAAGAGGGTAGATTTTTAATTTAATTAGAAAGCACATAGGACTTTACAATTAAATTAATGTATCATAGAGATAATTTAGCTAATAAAGTCAAAGAGACTTAGGAATTAATTTAGTATTTGATTATTGCAATTTAGGGTCTTTGCAACTGACATCAAGTCAAATTAAGTCAGGTAGGAGAGAAAATTGCCTAGGGAACTAGGACTTTGGTGATGTAAATCGAGATAATGCACCAAAATTGATGAAATTAAATAGGTGCCAATTTTGGGGTATTACATTTGCCCCTCTTTGAATTGATGTGCGAACAGCGCGTTGATTCAAAGAATAGTCTGAAGTGACAGATGAAAGCATGAATTTTCTGAAGTCTAAGTTAGATTCTGAAGACAACGGTCTTAGAAGAGAACCGGAATCGGGGTTAGATTGCCCCAATACCAATTGATGAAGATGTAGATTTAGGACTATCTCCGAATCAGGGTTAGATTGCCCCAATACGAAGCTTAGTCCTCCGAGACCCAGGTTAGATTGCCCAGATAACGGTCTAAAAGAGATTTCGAGAGTCATCTCCAGAACAAAGCCTGACTCCCACGAATTAGGGTTAGATTGCCCCAATACCCAAAAGATTTCAAGAACCATCTCCAGAACGAAGTTTGGCCCTTGAGGATCCGAGTTAGATTGCTCAGATACCTAAGAGATAGATGATAAGATAACAAGATGCGAGGCACCAAGATGCCCCTAGCGATGAGAACTGATGATTCAAATCAGACTGATTCAAGAATAGATTCGACAAGATTCAAATGATGTAATCATCCTGCCCCCTCGGGAGTGAAATTGAAATATGACATGTCAGAAGGATGATAAACAACAAGAGATTGCAGAGCAAAAGCAATTAGACTAGATTCACAAAGCTGCAGAAGCGAATCGGAGCAAAGCAGAGGTCCTGTTGACCAAGTTTGACCATAGTTGACTAAATTTTGACTAGGGTTGACTTGATGAAAAGAAGCAAAGATTTGAGAACATGATGCAAAGATGAGGATCTGGCAGGAAGATGACACCAGAAGGCTGAGTGCACAAGCATCCGATCCAAAAGGAGTCCAATATTTAAAATGTGATTTTGAGCCACTTAGAGATGTCAGATTTTGATTTCAATCCCGAAAAAGGATGCAGCCAAGATGAGACTAGGATAAAAGATGAGAACCTTTGATGAGCAGATCCAAAAGAAAGCAATCAAGAGAGCAACAAGAAAGTGCTCCAAATGCAAGCCTAGAATGAAAGATGCAAGTCTAAATGCAGGCCTAGGATGAACAAATGCAATCCTCCGAACTCGGTTGTTGGACTCATCGTATTTATCATCATTGAGTTCTTTTAAGCATGGGACAATCACAAGATGCCATACAATTCTCCCCAACATGAGAATATGAATATGACATAAGTCTTAGGTTTGTCGGAATAAGGTGTAAGCATTAAGGCATAAGAAGCCAGAATGACTTGAACACCTATTCCTTTTAATTTAGCAAGTTAACATAAGCATCAAAGCACATTTGCTAGAATGACCCGAATGTCTCTTGCGAACAAACACACCAAGCACGCAGGAGTTCCTTCTTTTTCCAAAGATTGCTCGCAGTGACCCTTACGTTCACTTAACAGGACGAGCGTTTACAATTTCACCAGTAGCAGAAAGAAGTCACTCAAAAGACAAGGAGAAGAACCAACCTCACCAAAGCATCCATATAAAAGGAGTCGAGGTACGCATGGCCATCCAATATGAGATAGAGGCTCTTACAGACGGACACCCCTCTTAAATGAATTCTTTGGATCATTGGAACTAAACCAACAAACAGAAAGCAAAAAAAGCAAAGCAAACAAACACTCAAAGAAAACAAAGCTCAGCAAGCCTCAAAGGAACACACATTTAGTTTAAGTTTCAATTCAAGTTCATGTTCAAGCGGATTGAAGTCGATTCGGAAAGATAATGTTCGAAGTCTCAATGAGATAATGACAGTAGGCAGACGTAGTGAGAATCACTGGTGATTGATAGAAGGGAGAAATCCCGAAGAAGAGAGATCGAACGAAAGCTAGGTATCTGCAGGCAGGCATAGTGGGAACCACTGGTGATTGATGCTCAAAAGAGTTTCCGAAAGCGATAGGACAATGCCCCCTAGACCAGGCAGGTACCCCCAAGTGTGAACCAGTTCCAATCTATGAAGAGTTGAGGAAAACTCAAAGACAAGCGCATGAGCTAGCAAACCAAAGCAGGAAACAAACTAAAGCAGGAAAGCAGGAAAACAAACTAAAGCAGGAAAGGAAGGAAACTAAAGCAGGAAACTAAGAGCCAAGCGACGCTGAGATGAGATGTTACTTTAGGAAAACAAGAGGTGCCTGTTTACCAAGTTTTCACCATCTTGGCAGAGATTCTATTTTTGCTACCATGATGCCTGTTTACCAAGTTTTCATCAATGGCACATTTTTCTCTTTTTCACTTTTTTGTGTACTTTTCTCTTTTTTTTCTTTTTTTGTATTTTTTTGATATTTCATTTTTTTTGTATTTTTGAAATTTTCTATTTTTTTTGTATTTTTCACATTTTCTATTTTTTTTTGTATTTTTTTCAAATTTTCTATTTTTTTTGTATTATCAAGGCGCCTGTTTACCAGGTTTTCACCAGGATAATAGATACATCAAAGCGCCTGTTTGCCAGGTTTTCACTAAGATGATCATTTTTTCAGGACATTTTGCAATTTTTAGGATTTTTTGCAATATATCAATTTTTAGGATTTTTTCAGGATCAATAAATATGTACATGAGCATACTGAGAATGTCAGCTATAGAACTTCTTAGATGAAGAGCGTTGATGGGCTCTTTGAGTTTCTCTCCTTTAGTAGGAATCTCTGAGAACACAATCATTTGTAGCAGTAGCCAGCTGAGAAGTTACAGAATCAGAACCAGATGTTGTAGCAGTAACAGGAGAGCCAACCAGTAGTGTCCAATAGTCAAGAGATCCATAATCAAGGAAAGATCACTTAAGTGAGACCCACAAACATCCTCATGGACACATCTTAACTCTTTATCAGATTTCCCACGCTCTAAATGCTTAGGGAGAGTACATTCTAGATTTCTCTTAGTCATGTCATTAGCAATGAGGAGATGCTGATATGCACTTTGGGACAAGGCAAGATGGAGTGAAGAGGATAAAGTATGAGAGGCAAGGGTGATGGAACGGAGGGAAGCATGAGAATTTTGGAAGCTTGAATGACAACTTTGATTTTTTCTTTCTTTGGAATCCACATAGCTTTTGATTTTTTTCTTCTTTACTTTGAGGTGCTTTTGATGACAATGCCTATAGAATGGATTTTGAGATCCATTTTTTATTTTATTTTCTGGCTTTTGATTGTCTTCTTCTTTTTGAGGACCTTTGTAGTCTTTTGAACACCTTTGTTTCTTTCCTTTCTTCGTAGTCACATGTCGATTAAATGGGACATGGTGACCTTGAGATATAAGTGGATTCTCATTATTTTTGTTTTTATGTTGCACATCCAAGTTACTTCCAAAAGACTCAGGAATGGTGGATGAAAGAGGCTTATATGACTGGTTTAGGTGGAGAGGTGGAAATGGAAGTGGATGAGCCACTTTTCTGGGAGATGAAGGGGGAAGAAAAGTCAATGGGATGGGCTCAAGTGCAAATATATCAGTATCATCCTCATCATTCATGAATGCATCAGGTAGATCAAGAAAGTAATCTTCCATAGAGCATTGTCGATTGTGAGTCATCCTAGAAGAGTCAAATAAGTTTGGAGGAATATTATGTGAGCCTAACCAAGATAACCTATTCCAAGAGTCAGGTCCCCTTTTAGGTGGTAAGAGTGCACGAATAGGAACCATTTCAATTTTGGATCTTCCAATATTCCATGAAGCTGTAACAGAATGGGGTCTTACATACCCATGATTTGTTGGAGCAGTAGGAGTATAGCTTGGAGTAGATGGCCTAAGAGCCATAGGAATGATCTCCACAGGAGGGTGGAAAGGATCATCATCAATAGCTTGATCTAGAGGATCATAACTTTCTCCTCTTTCTGAGTTGTTAAGACTAGCATATAAGTGCATAGCATCAACTGGTATTTCTGTAGTAGCATCTGATATGGAGTCCCATTCAGCTAGAGACATAGTCAGAGGCAGACTTTCTTCATTGTTGTCATCTAACATAGGAAGTGTTTCTTCAACAGCAGGATCTTGTTTAGTAGTAGAAGCAGCAGAGTAATCTAGAATAGGCATATCTTGAGGCATACCCAAGAGGAGGGAAGCATCCAACAGTTGCTCCCAATCAGTATGTGTGCCATTGGAGATGGAAATAGTAGGAGTCTGTTCAATAGTAGAAGTGGTGGAACAATCTAGAGTAGGCATACCCCAGGGCATACCCAAGATAAGGGAAGCATCCAGCAGTTGCTCCCAATCAGTATGTGTATCATTGGAATCGGCAGTAGTAGGATTTTGTTCAACAGTAGAAGTGGTAGAACAATCTAGAATAGGCATACCTTGAGGCATACCAAAGATAAGGGAAGCATCCAATAGTTGCTCCCAATCAGTATGTGTGCCATTAGAGGCAGTGACATATTCAGTAGCAGCTGCAGTACTAGAAATTTGTTCAGTAGAGTGTATAAAATCCTCCTGGTGAGGACCAAGATCATGTTCTTGAAGCACTTGAGAAGGTAGATAAGACTCTTTCTGGTAGTCTGAATCAGAATTTTGAACATTCAAAGATCTTTCATGTGTCATAGGCTGAATCTGTGTTTCTTCATGTGAGTGCAAGCTGCGGCTAGGTTGGTCAAGCTCATAGCTCTAATAGCTAATACCAAATCTTTCTTTAGAAGGTTCCTCACAGGAATGTGGAGATGGAGGGAGAGCTGACAGTGACAAGATGGACTCAATCTGATATTCCCCCATGCCAATATCTTTGATCTTCAAGGTCTTTTCTATTTCTTTTAGCTTAGCATCATAGAACTCAATGGACTCTCTATTGGCAGGAACAAAACTATCTGTCGCTTGGGTAAGCATCTTAGCAGAGCAAGTATTTAGGCTAGCACTATTTTCAATGAGGACGTGAGGGATACTCTTGGGGCCTTCCATAACTTCAGTGTGCAGGAGAGAATTATGCGGGTGGCTCAACAAGTGATCGTCTTCCTCAGAGAATGATAAATAATGAGGCGAGGTCAAATGACCCACCATAGATTGAAACTGGTCGAGATTGAGATCTTTGTGGATGTTTTCCTTAGTGAGGGCTTTATCCATAGATAGTTTTGGTTTGGATTTCGAAGGTTCAGCACCTTTGAGAACAATCTTTGCATGAGATCGAGGGATAGCATTCGCACAAGCTAGAGATTTTGTGTAGTTATAAGAGGGAGGTGTAGGGCCTCGCAAGACAAAGGGAGTTTTGGGTTTAGGAGTATCCTTGCTCCCTGGAGCAATGATCATGTCACAATGAGGGATCCAAGGTTTGTTTCTAGCAAATCTAGAAGGCGGTTGGGCTTCTGTTGTAGCCTTCTCAGTGGCTTTGATCGTTTGTATGTTAGAGCTAAGATTGAAAACCAACTTTGAAGGTTTTGGCATGTTAGAGCTGAGATTGAAAACCAACTTTGAAGGTTTTGAATCTCCCATCTTGTTGGTAGTATTACGAGAGATCGTGAAAGAGCTGATAGGTTCAAAAGGATCAATAGGTTTAATTTTAGAAAGTGACCCTTCAGAGTCTTGTTGGTCTTCAAACAATGGGTTATAATATTCTTGAAATAGTAAGTCAGACTGTATCTGAAACAATGGATTGTAATGCTCTTGGAATGAGGAGGAATGTGAGGATCTCTCACAAAGTTCAGATTTCACAACAGATTTGGGATGACCTATGTCTTGATTACGAGATTCACTTTGATCTTGATCAGCGTTTTGAATGGGATAAGTCTTGCCACTTCGAGTCGTGACAGTCATAGACAAAGATGTAACGAGCAAAGATTCAGGATAAAGCTAGACTCTGTCTCTAAGATAACGAAAAGGAGATAAATGGCTAGAACAGCCAAGATGCAAGATGAACCTGGCACGAATTGTCAAAAAGAGATGGCTAGAACAGCCGAGATAAGACAATCGCAATGTGAGGTACAAAAGGCATAAAGAGATAAGGTAGACTAATGAGAGACAATATGAGTCAAAGCAAAGATCGATCGATTCCTAACTCAAGACAACTAGTTTTTGACAGTGAACGACAGGAAAATAGAAAAACAGATCATAGACAAAAAGGCAGATCAGATTTATGTCATTGATCAAGCACATAAGATAGCAATCAAGGAGTTCAAGAAAATAGTCTTCAAGCAATGGGCAAGGGACAAAGCAACCTTGCGCACGAACAGGAATAGTGACTTAGTATTTCTACTCCCTAAGGACTCTACTTGTGTATGTTCTTGAGAATGTTTTAGCAGGCACTTAAAACACAACAACATCCTAGCAAGTTGTCTACAAAGATATACATGGCTTTTCTAAAGGGAGTCCTCGATATACGCAAGGTACGTGAGGCACAAATCCGTAGATGAGAAGAATTAGAAATCACACAGCCGGGGGGAGACGGTAACCCAAATCTCCTCCTTCACTTCTCAAAGGTATAAAGTTCTTTGAGGCTTAGCCAAGAGTGAAATCTAACTCATTCCCAAGAGAGGTGTCTTTGGATTCACCTCCCGATATTTATACTCCGCCGGAACACGAGAGTTAAGGTCGTCCCTTGAGGTGATGAAATCCCCAAGCAGGGCTTCTAAAAAAAATGAAAAGTAAGTAATTCTCTATCAAAAAGTATTGAAAAGCACTAAAGGTGGAACACTTAACCCTTCAAGTAAATGTGAGGTGAGTCCACAAAGTGGTGCATTTAACTCCTCACACAAACTCAAAGTGAGTCCACACCCTAGAAAACAAGTGAGTTCCAAAAAGCACAAAAGGGTTGCCAAGTGGAACAATTAACGCTTCTTTCCTATAGACCCCTCCCCTTTAATGTGGCACTGGGATTGCAACCACAAGGCGGAAATGAGGGGCCGGCGGATTAGCGAGTCCAATAACCCAAGATAGCAATCTAGATCAATCACAAGTAATCTAAGACTGCTAATCAATACTACTCATAAGTGCAAGAGGGTTTGAATCATGGAATATTTAACTTTCCAAGTAAACATGAAGTGAGTCCACAAAGTGGTGCATTTAACTCTTCATGTAAACTAGGAATGAATCCATGCCCTCAATTACTCAATGAGATATTTTGATATTTGAAACCAAGAATTACTTAATGTTTAAAAGACAAGCATGCACTTAAACACAAACTTGTAAAAACAAATCTATGTTCATTCATTTCCCATTAAGAGCATCAATTAAAATGTGTTCTATGAAAGCATGTAACACTCAAGCCAAACACATGAGAGTTTAATTTTATGCCCAAACCAAGTGTTATAGATATTTTAAGAACTCACCTTAGGTCCAAAGATCTGCAATCCAGCATTTAGCACACATCTGAAAGTATAGAATCAAGACAAATCAATGTCAAACTGTAAGATATGTAACATTGCTGTCTTCAAGACAGTCTTTAAAGATTGATTTATTTGACCCATAAAATCATAATATTAAAATTTCTGGAAAGAATGAAGTTTTTAGCCAACATCAAGAACTATCATTTTCCAAAGTTACAAGGTCTTATGATTCAATTTGGTTCCTCAACCAATAATTTTTTCAGACTGTCATTTTTCTGTCATAAATCAGATTTAAAACACCAAACTCTGCCTAGGAAATCACATATCTTTCTCAAAAAGAATTCAAATGAAACCAAACCAATTTCACAGTAACTATTAATGAATCTAGTTTCCAAATATGTAAGACATTTATTTTTTCCATTCATAAATCATTTTCTAAGAGCAAATCATTGCCTGCAACTCCAATGCAGATTGTTAAAAACTAGTTTTCACTCAAATGCCCATAACTTTCACAAATCTGCATAAAAATAATTCAAACCAAAAGGAAATGAAAGATAATTCATGTATCTTTCCAATGAATATTATTAGAGATCTTGATTGTTCATAATTTTTCTGCACCAGACATTTCAATCTGACTGTATTCAGAAAATCTCAAATCTGCAAATACCCAATTTCACCAAAATGATCATAACTTATTCATTTCTCAATAAAAATCAACTAAACCAAAAACATGAGAAAGAGGATTCATTATTCTATCCATCCATTACTATATTAAAAGTTTTTCAAGCTGTAAATGGCCGTACAAGGCATGAAACCAACACTAAAGCTGAAAAACCAATGAAGAATGAGGCCAGAAATTGATCTTTTCTGCCCCACGGTGGGCGCCAAAATGTATGTGACTGAATGTGACCTCTAAATCAGGCACAACACAACATGGTCATTATTCACTTGATAAATTTGGGAGAGAGTATGAAGAACTCAATCCAAATTCCATGGTGAGGCGACCTGTTGCCTCCTATGTGAATGGGGTGTTTGAATACTCTCAGAACGAGAGCCAACAACCGGGAGACCAATTCAACAATGGAGGATTTCCAAGAATCAAATATGAGCAAAATGAAACTAAGCTAAAGAATGAATGCAATTAATCTAGAAAACTTTGAAAGAAATATGAAATGCAGATTTTTATTTGATTTTGAAATAAAGATGATACTAGACTAAGAACAAGTAAGCAAATTTAATCTAAATGTGAAATGCAATTACACTAATATGAGAAATTAAACTAGATAATGCAATAAAAGAGCTTTGAAAATAATGAGATATGAGACTAAAAAATGCTATAGTGTAGATGCTCTCAAAAATTGCTCCCTCTTGAATGAGAAAAAGAGGTTCATTAAATAGAAAAGCTCGGAGAGGAATGAAGAGTTTCTTGATTCGAAACGGTGGACTCTTCATTCCTAATTGAGACAAAAAGACAAGAATTACTTAATAAAAAGAATGGAAAATGCCACATGTGGGGAGGTGACCTTTCGAGTAATTTGAATTATTAAATTCAAATAAAGAGGTGTCCATTCAATTAACTAAATATTTATTAATTCCTTTCAAAGGTAATTAGCTAAAGAGGGTAGATTTTTAATTTAATTAGAAAGCACATAGGACTTTACAATTAAATTAATGTATCATAGAGATAATTTAGCTAATAAAGTCAAAGAGACTTAGGAATTAATTTAGTATTTGATTATTGCAATTTAGGGTCTTTGCAACTGACATCAAGTCAAATTAAGTCAGGTAGGAGAGAAAATTGCCTAGGGAACTAGGACTTTGGTGATGTAAAATCGAGATAATGCACCAAAATTGATGAAATTAAATAGGTGCCAATTTTGGGGTATTACAATACTATGTTAAGAGATTTTTCCAACTCTGTTACAATGATTAGAGAATAACAGAAAGTATCTGTAATAAATAGATCTATGAAATATCAATATATATCACCTTAATGTGTATATATTTTTCCTCTGTACTACTCGGTAGCCTTGACTGAATATCTCTGAATAATGCTCAACCTTGTCTGAAAACTGATGTCTTGAAGATGACTGCTTGCTTCAAAAT
The DNA here is from genome assembly GCA_027943335.1 of Chamaecyparis obtusa. Lineage (NCBI taxonomy): Eukaryota > Viridiplantae > Streptophyta > Pinopsida > Cupressales > Cupressaceae > Chamaecyparis > Chamaecyparis obtusa. The sequence continues at coordinate 400,048 of BSBK01003193.1, forward strand.
CTCCTTCTTGTCCTTCGTGTTCATATGTGAAAACTTATCAAGACTCTCCTCCAAGAAGTCATGAAATACAAATATATAGCATACTGCTATGATTTCCATCACCGCTTAACTTTCATGACCTAATTAGGTTTACATCATCTTAGGAAAATAACCTAAGGTCTACAGTATACAAAAATAACCTAAGATCTAACAATTACATAGAGATCATCATCACATTTAATGATCACATCTATAATAAATGATCCTCGATCTTGGTAAAACTTTTTGTGATTCTGTTGTAACCGTCTTCATAGATAAATGTGCCAAAACTAATTACTATGTTGTTTCCTAGATTGCTCGGTAAACACTATCAATATTGTTCGGTAAATACACTGGTGCTCGGTGTCCAGTCTTCTCGGTGTTTACTGCCACTCGGTATCGGTATACACTAATGCTCAGTAAAAATGCTCTGGTGCTCGGTTCAAACTGTTTCCTTTTAGTTCTCGGTATTGCCTTGTGACTTCTCGGTATGAAGGCTTATATAGTTAACCGACTAGCATATGTAGCTTGTAGTTCTTCCTTTTACCGACTGAATAGCATAGGTAACTGACTGATCTTCTTTGATACTAATGACAATACTTAGTGCTCAAATAGAGATGACAGTGGTGACCCACATGTTCAAAGAGCTAAGGTAGAAAGCCTTAGAGGCAAATATGATGATATGAGAATGAACAAGGGAGAAGATATTGAGCACTATAGCAACAGAATCAAAGAAGTGATGAACTCCATCAAAAGCGCTGGAGGAACACTAAGTGAGGAAGATGTGATAAGAAAAATATTGAAAACGTTGAGGCCTCAATATGCTATCAAGATCTCAGCCATACAGAAGCTTAGATCAGTGACCATGGCTCAAGTCACTCTTGACTCCCTAATCGATAAGTTGACTGCATTTGAATTAAGCAATTTTGATAACATCTTACCCATGCAAGAAGCTTCTTTTAAATCTTTTGTTAATACCTCTTCCACCAAGAAAGGAAGAGAAACTGGTAATAGCTCTACCGGTAAGACTGGAAGTTTTGTTGAGAATCTCCTCTCTGAAGAGATGGAGCAAGATGAGTTTGAAGCACTCATCACTAGGAGATTTCCAAGAGGAAAAGGGAAGTAAAAAGGTAAACTTCCACTAAAATGTTTCTCTTGCAATAAGATAGGACATATTGCTACAAGATGTCCAAACAATGATAATAAAGAGAAGAGAAATTGATTCAAGAACAAAGCAAAGAAGGAATGCTACCTTGCAGAAGGAGTCACAGACAATGAATTTGAATATCAAGAAATTGTCTTTGTTGCAATAAAAGAAGAAAGTCAAGTGATAAGTGAAATGACACTTATCTCAAGATCTCATCAGCATAATGACTGGATCATTGACAGTGGATGCACTCACCACATGATTGGTGATAAGAACAAGTTCATCAGCCTAAAGCTCAATGATGGTGGATCAGTAACCTTTGGTAATAATGCTTCTTGTGCTATCAAAGGTAAAGGTTTCATTGCACTTAGCAATGATGTTGTATGTGAGGATGTGTACTGGGTAGAAGGACTCAAGTACAATCTAATGAGTGTTTCTCAACTAAACAAGGGATACCTATTAGAATTCAAGAAAGTTTCTTGTGTTGTCAAGAACCAATCAAGAGCTCATGTTTCTACCAGTAGACAGAGTAAAGGGAACCTATTCTATCTGGACTCAATGGAAGGAGCTTTCCTCATAGCATCTGTCAAAGGAGAATCAAAGAAAATTTGTCTTGTGACCAAAGAGGACAACAGTTGGCTATGGCATTAGAGCCTCTGCCACATAAACTTTGACAATATTGTCAAGGTGAGCAAGAAGAAGTCAGTCAAAGGACTTCCTGAGATTACAAAATCTGACAGAGGTATTTGTAAGGATTTTCAGTTAGAAAAACTGATAGGAACAAGTTTCAGTAGTAAATCTTTTTCTGCTAAAAATGTTCTAGAACTTGTACACACATATTTGTGTGGACCTATGAGAACAAAAAGCTACTATGGAGACAAGTACTTCATGATTTTTGTAGATGATTTCTCAAGAATGATGTGGACACTTTTTCTTAGAGAAAAATTAGAGGTCTTTCACATGTTCAAAATCTACAAGGCTCAAGTGGAAAGGAGACCAATAAAAGATTGAAGTGTATGAGATCAGACAGAGGAGGTGAATACACTTCTCAAGAGTTCACTCACTATTGTGAGGAACAAGGTATAAAAAGATAGTTGTTTGCACCAAGAACCCTGCAACAAAATGGAGTCACTGAAAAAAGAAACAGGACTCTGATTGACTGTGCGAGAACTCTAATGATTCAAAAGGATCTCCCCCATTACTTCTGGAGAGAATAAATCAGCACTGTTGTTTATACACTTAACCGAGTTCAAGTCAAGAAAGGAACCGGTAAGACTCCCTATGAATTATGGTTTGGTCGCACTCCCAGTGTAGGCTACTTCAGAATTTTTGGTAGTAAATGTTACATTAAAAGAGATATGTATTCTGGCAAGTTTGAGCCAAAGAGTGATGAAGGCATATTTTTGGGTTATTCCACCAAGAGTAAAGCCTACTAGTGTCTGAATAAGAGGTCAAGAAAAATAATAGAAAGTATCAATGTGAATATTGATGAATATTCAGAACCAAGAAGTAAAATCATTCATAATGAGTACGACATTTATCAGGATCACAATGTTGAAAATCACCTAGAATTCAATGAAATAAGTGTTGTTGATGAAGGAGAAGAGCAGGTAATTAGACCCCTAGAGAAGGATGATGTACCTGATGCACCTGAAAACATAAGATCAACTCTAGATGATGAACAAGAAATTGTTCAAGACCATGCTGGAGAAATTTCTCAACCAAAAGATATAGATCGAGAACACCAACCGGTTCTGCCAAGGTATGTCACATATCATTCCACTCATAACATTATAGGTGACAGACATGCTAATATTCTTACCAGAATAAAGGCTAGAGAAAGTATATGTTTACTTTCTAGCATAGAGCCAAAAACCACCAGCGAGGCTCTGAAGGATGAAAACTGGGTCAAGGCCATGGAAGAAGAGATTGAGCAAATAGAGAAGAATGACACATGGATTCTTGTACCAAGACCACAGGATAAGAATGTCATTGGGACCAAGTGGGTCTATAGAAAAAAATTGAATGAAGATGGAAAAGTGATAAGGAATAAAGCTAAGTTAGTCTGTAAAGGATACGCACAGGAGGCTGGACTAGATTATGGTGAAACTTTTGCACCTGTGACCAGACTGGAAGGAGTGAGAATCCTACTTGCTTATGTTGCTCACAAAAGGTTCAAAGTATACCAAATGGATGTAAAGTTTGCATTCCTGAATGGTATATTGGAGGAGGAAGTTTACATTGAACAACCAGAAGGCTTCTCATCCACAGAGAAGAGAGGTATGGTCTATAAACTGAAAAAGGCTCTTTATGGGCTAAAACAATCCCCAAGGGCTTGGTATGAGAGATTACATTCATACCTCCTAACAATAGGATTCACAAAAACAAGAGATAACAGCAATATGTATCTCAAGACTGGAAAAGAAGGTAACCTGATTGCTGAAATTTTTGTGGATGACATCATCTTTGGAGGAGATGACAAGATGAGAAAAGTCTTTGCTGAGGAGATGAAGAAAAAATTTGAAATGTCCATGATTGAAGCCATAAAATTCTTCATTAGACTACAAGTTCATCATCTCAAAGAAGGTATTTTTATTTTTCAGTCCAAGTATGTCAAAGAAATTCTTAAATCCTTTGGGTTAGAAGAATCCAAACCGGTTGGTACACCAATGATAACTAACCTCAAATTATCAAAGGAAGATGATGCAAAAGAAGTAAATGAGACATTGTATCAGTCTATGATTGGCAAACTATAGTATACACTGCATAGCAGACCAGATATAGCACATGAAGTAGGCATTCTAGCAAGATTCTCTGCAAATCCCAAAGAGACCCACTTAATAGTAGTAAAGAGAATCTTCAGATACCTTAAGGGCACTGAGGAGTATGGCCTATGGTTTCCTCACAAGGGAGGCTTCCAAATAAAGGTATTCACATATGCAGATTGGGTTGGTAATATTGATGACAGAAAGAGCACAAGTGGAGGTGTATTCTTTCTTGGTGAAAGGATTGTGTCATGGACTAACAAGAAGCATAACTGCATTTCTCAGTCCACAGTAGAAGCTGAATATGTTGTTGCGGCGATCAATTGCACACAGGTGATCTGGATCAAACAGATATTGGAAGGAATCCAAGAACAGATACCTGAACCGATTGCAATTTATTGTGATAGTACAAGTGCAATAAACATATCTAATAATCATGTCATGCACTCCAAAACAAAGCACATTGCTATAAAGTATCACTATTTGAGAGAGCAAGTGCAAAATAAAGAAGATTGGAATATGTTCCCACAAAAGAACAGATTGTTGACATATTCACAAAGTCATTATCGAAGAATACATTTGAGTACCTCAGAGGTAAACTAGGGGTGATACCCCTTCTTGCTCTTCAGTAAATAGGCAAAGATGTTCATCAATTCATGATGCTTCAATAGAGGAATCAGCCTCATCTTAACTGGATTGATGAATAAGATTGTTGTCCGTAGGGGGAGAATATTTCATTAAGGTAGTCTTTCTGACTAATCTTTGGCATTATTGTCAAAGGGGGAGATTATGACCGGTAGATACAGATTTGGTAGTGTCATGATTTGTTATGATTTTGTCATCAATGCTAAAGGGGGAGATTGTTGGCATTAGTTGATTAACCGGTAAGAATGTAACCAGTACATGGCAAAAGAGTTATTGTCATTGATTGGCAAAGAGGTGTTATTATTTATGACTAAGGATGTCAGTGTTCATTTTGTGAAGCAAGGACGGGCATAACTAACAATAATTAGTGTGAGGAAAGGTTGGTTTGGGAACCCATAACACTGAGTAAGTAAGAAGAGACCATATTTGTTACTAATAATGTTGTAACTGATCATAAGAGCAACCAGTCATAAGGAAGATGCAACTGGTAACCGATAATAGGAACCAAGGAAAGGATGCAACCGATATAGCCAGTGAAAGGGATGGTGACAGATTAAAGTCCTAACCTGTGCACAACCTAAGGATATTAACCGATCAAGTGAAGATTTCATCTCGACTAATGAACTGGGGAAAGTCATAGTTGACAAATAGTTGTTTGACTCTTTGACCAAGATTTGTTGCACAAAATCTGGTAGACTTTGAGTTAACAAGACGATTGGTACAAGGTGTGATTGAACGTTTTAATGACGAAGTTTGTGGCATTAAAACATGAAGATATCTCTTATGAAGGAAAGCTTTTGACACACATTTTTTATTTCTTTCATAAAGAAGATAAAGCATAGCATGCATCAGATATTCTCTCAGTGAACTGATACTCCACTAGGTGATGGATCCGAAGGTGATCTTTAAACAGGTCATACATGTAAAAAGAAAATAAGGCAAGAAGTCTATATATTCCTCTACCTGACAAGAATATAGTTTTCCCTCATTCTACCAAAGAAAAGAGTGAACCTGTACATTGAAGAAGCTACTAAGGTGAAGAGAGGATTAGAAATTAGAGTGTGCAGAGAAGTACAACAGCGAAGGAGAACATACCTGCAGTGACCGGTGATGATTCTCAGTTGAATAGAACAATGATCTTAGGCTCAACAAATCCATCATCAAAAGATCAAACCCTCTATTGCTCTCTGATAATTACAATAGCAAAATCTCAGTATTTTGGGTGGACATTAACAGGTCCCTTGTATTAAATCTCTTAATCGGGTGACATCTATTTAGGTGTTTTAAGTCCTCTAACCAGACAGGTTCTAACAAGCCTTATTTCTTAAATCCCTTAATCGGGTCGCATCTAACAGTGCGTTTGTAATCCTTTAACAAGGAAGGTTCCTTACAAGGCACACTTCAAAAGAGTGCGGAATTTGTGAGGTTTACTCACACCGTGGTTTTCTCCTGATTTGGGTTTCCACATGATAAATGTGGTGTTGTCTATTGCTTGATTGTTTGATAGCTATTTTTGTTCTAGAATTTGTTTTGCTTACAGTGTTAGTTGCATTATATCATATTTGTTATTGAAGTTTTATTGGGTGTTGATTCACCCCTCCCCTCTCAACATTGGTTGGGACCATCAAAAAATTTATGAAAAATGATAACCATCCTAAGTCCAAACAAAAATTTTAGAAAGACTTTAAAAACCAATGGTTTAGCTTAATGTAATGGATGAAGCTACTCTCAAAGTAATCTAATGTTCATTCATTTCCTTTACTATAGTTGGTGATAGAATATAGTGTTTCCTTATATTGATAGCATTCTATTTACCTACAAATCCTTTAAGTGATGGTTGTTCTAAATTCATTTAGGGTTGAACCTTGAGGATTTCTCCCTATGGATTAAGAAATCCAAAAGTGTATATTATGAGACCATTTCCCATCAAGTGGCCGAAAGGATGAATAAGATTGTAATCCACCTCTTTTTGTAAGACATGTTTTGATAAATTGAGGGATCCATTTTAGAGAGCTTAGAGTACATCATTCAAAATTTCATCTGAAGTTTTTACCATTTGATTGGTTGAATATGTTTGCAACCCATTTAATATGATAGTCCCCTAGAAAACTTAAAACTCAGGACTATCATATTAAACGGCTTGCAAACATATTTAGCCAATCAAATGATAAAAACTTCACATGCAATTTTGAATGATGTACTCTAATCTCTCTACAATGGATCCCTCAATTTATCAAAACATGTCTTACAAAAAGAAGTGGATTACAATCTTATTCATCCTTTCAGCCACTTTATGGGAAAGGATCTCATCATCTACACTTTTTGCTTTCTTAATCCATAGGGAGCAATCCTCAAGGTTTAACTCTAAAAGAATTTAGAACAGCCATCATTTAAAGGATTTGTAGGTAAATAGGATGTTATCAATATAAGGAAACGCTATATTATGTCACTAACTATAATAAAGGGAATGAATGAACATTATATTCCTTTGAGAGTAACTCCATCAATTACATTATGATAAACCATTGGTTTCTAAAGTCTAAGTAAATATGTTGTTTAGATTTCAGATGGTTATCATTTTTCAGAAATTTGATTTTAGATAGAAAAATGAAATTGACTACCTAAGATATTTAAAGAAATAAACTGGTCACAAGAACTAATAAGAGAAAAATAATAGTAACTAAAGAGTCAAAAATTACATACCCCCTTGCAATTTCACTTGCACTTTTGTAGCCACTTTAGTGTCTATTCCCCAAGCATTTGAATAGGATCATTTCAACCATTGCATAAGTTTTTTCCCTTTGAGCATGCTCATGACATCTTTTCAACGGTTACCTTTTTGCTTCATTTTTGCATTGACCATGTGTTCCTCTTGTCTACCATTTTTTAGCATGATTTGTTTGGAAACTAGTGCATTGTGTAGATGTCTATGCACCAAACCATAGTCCCATGACATCTTAATGTTCAAAGGTCATTTCTAAGCCTTTTTCCACTTGTCGCCTACCTAGGTCTATGGAAACAACTTAGAATTTTCAAAACTACTTGAAAACCTTTTCTTTCCCTCCTATTCTAACTTTTAAATCTATTCTCACTCCATGTAATCTCTCTTGAATTATCCATGCACTGGCAACTCTCTCTCTCTCTCTCTCTCAACTTTCTACACAATAATCTTAACGCTCATAATAGTCTTTGTAATTCTCTTGGCTTTCTCAAGCCTTGTTGGTAATATCTTTCTCATCTTGTCTCTTTGAGCATTATCAAATTCATCGCATCCCTTATTTATCAAATCATTTATTTATTTATTTGTCTTTTGATCTATCTATCTATTGGCTGTTGTGGAGGTGGAAACACCAAAACAAGGATTTAATTGAGGCAATTCTCCAAGCAACACCAAATATTTTTCCTCTTTTGTGTGCATGTATTCAAATAAATCCAATCGCACAAAGATTTTCTTGTATCTATTCAACTTATTTCTACTTATTTCTATTACCTAGTTTTTGTTGCTATGTTTCTGATTTTTGGGTTTCGTAGATTGGTTTAAGTACAAAATCAAGTTTTCACCATTTTTTGGGTCTATTTTGTTTTGATCCTTATGGGATTATAATACATCACACAAATGTTTGTGTGGCGCTAGCATCACAAGACAAAACACTTAGATTTGGATTGAAGACTCTCATTTAGACTTTCCATTTTTATATTCAAAAAAATTATTTTACTTATCTGTAATTAGATATCTTCATCAGTTGAACTAGTTGGAAATATCAAAATACATGTTTCAAAATTGACTCCCAAGGGAATACTATTTTTCCATTGTGGGGTCACTTTTCCTCCATTACATTTTGGTAAACCCTATGTGAACATTACTTTTTGCATTATTTTCAAAGTATTCTTTATTAATTCCGCAAGAAGTTGTTATAGTAATTAAAAAGGGACAAATCGGGGTGCTACCCTACCCCAAACCATGTCATCAAAAGGGATATTGTAGGCTAGCTTGTCTATATTTATCTTTCAAAATGAACTTTATATTTTCTTTATTTTTATCTCTTTCCAACTTTGTTAAGAAACTTCAAGTTCTTTCGCAAGCATGTGAAAGTGAGCTCTTTTATCATTTCTTATTATTCTTTGTTGACCCCTCTCCTAAAATTCCTTCTCATTGTGAGAACACATTGATATTTTTGTTAATGTTACTCTTTGTTAGAATGTGAAGTTGATACTATTCATGTAATTTTCATTAATGATTGTCATTGATGTCAATATATCCTATGCATATTTATGATTTGGTTGTATTGGTTGATGTGTACCGATATCCTTGGCGTATCAGTAAAGGTGTCCACCGAAGGACATGCTTTAAATGATTATCTTATCCATTTCGGTGTTGGTTTTATTTTGTGTGCAACATATGGTGGGTCGATTATTTAGGTTCGGTCCTATTTGGAGCATGTTCATTTTGCTTTGGTCCTAGTAGCTAACACGTAACATGTTGATCATATCTATTGGTACCAAAATCCTTGGAGATGGTGTAGCGTGTTGATATGATCGAGGCGTATCCTATTGAGAGAGGTGGTCCACTTTTCATTCCTTACCACCACTAAAATATTTCAGTGTGACCTATTTCAAATCAATTTAGGCTAACTTGGTTGAGGGCATCAAGCAGTATAAAAAGAGTGATGTTTTTAGTTGTTTGTGTGGCTTGAGTGATGCATATATGCAAAGTGAATGTGAATCTAACAAGATAAGATCTATGCATTGATGATCACATGTGTGGATGACATCAGTAGCAAATTGATATATCATTTATGTATTGCAGAGTATTGGTGACAGTATTCTCAGTGTTGGATTCAATCTCATTTCTTATGGTAGTGAGCCTATTTGTACTGGCAATAAGCATATTTGTATTGTTAGTTAGCCATATTTATATTTCAGGGCAATTAGCCCGACCGGAAGTGAACCAACCGCAGTGAAAAAACTAGCAATGAGCCTTTGTAAAAATCACCTTAACTGGTGTTTTATTTCATGAGAATTAGCTTCTCCATGGTTTTTCCCAGCTTGGATTTTCACATAAATTCAGGTTTTCTTTGTGTTGGTGGTTTTGTGCTTTCATCTTTACATTTGTTATAATTGTTTAATGTGGTTACCAGTAGAACAGAAGTTAATATTGATATAAAAATCATTATCATTTGTATGGTTTCTACGTTTGTCGGTAGCGTAAAAGTTTTAGAAAGTGTTTGTAAATAATTGATTCACCCCTCTCATATATTCGGCATGTTCAATAATCGGTACCAGAGCTTGGTTCCTCGGTATAGAGGTTAACCTCTTGAGCCGGATCCGATGACACACAAATTGAATATTCATACTTTTAATGGATCATACTACAGTTCATGGAAAGAGAAAATGAGAGGATATTTGATTTCAATCAATTACAATACTTGGAAGCATGTGAAGACAAAATATGTGTTCCCTCATAATGGCCTTAAGACTCCAAATGAAATCATAGCATGAGGAGAATGAAAAACAAGGTATGCTATCACTAGTGCTTTATCAAATACTGAAGTGGCTAATGTTATTTCTCTAAAGACTACTTATGAAGTTTGGAAAAAATTGGAAGAAATTTATAGAGGAAAATGATAGGATCAAGTTATCTAAGAAGCTAATAGCTAAACGTCACTATGAGAATTTGATAATGGAAGGAGAGGACAATAGGAGCTACTTTCAAAGAGTTAAGAATGCAATTAATGAAGTCAAGAATCAAGGAGGCAGTATTACCAATGAAGATTTCATGGAAAATATATTAATGACATGATCGGACAACTATAGTGACAAGATCTCGGCGATTGAGGAGGTCTATGATCTAAAGAGGTTTACTAAAGAACAATTACTTTGCACTCTGGCCACATTTGAGTTGGGGAAGTTTGGAAAAGAGAAGAGTAGATCTGAAATGGCATTCAAGGCAACTAAATTAGAAGATCTTGACGATGATGATGAATCGGATGAATTTGAAGTGAACTTTGCAAGGAGATTGAAGAAAGGTATCGACAAGTACAAAGGTATGTAACCTCTTAAATATTTTAGATGTGGAGAGATTGGTCATTTGGCTACTAGATGTCCAGAGAAATTTCTTAAACATGAGTTTACGAAATTCAATAAGAAGGCTTACTATACAAATGAAGAGGCTAGTATTTTGGATTATGAGTCAAAAGCAGAAGATTGTTTGTTTTATGTTGAAGAAGATGAAAAACTAGAAATTGATATTTCTAACATTTGTGTTGAAGTTGATGATGATGTTGAAACTGTTTTATATGTGAAAAGGAACAAAAATAAATGGTTGATTGATAGTGGTTGTTCTCGTCGTATGACTGGAGATAAAAAGTAAGTTTATATCACTTAACAAATATGATGGTGACCCTGTGAGATTTGGTGAAGATAAGGAAACTTATATTGTTGGTAGAGGCTCTATTACATTTGATGGAAATAATAACAATGACAATGTGTATTATGTGAAGGGTTTATATCACAATCTCTTAAGTGTTGGACAGATGTGTGAGAACGGATATGATGTTGTTTTTAATAATGAAATATGTGAGATTCAGAAAAGATCTAGAGCAGTGATTGCAGTTGGCAAAAGGATAGGAAGGAATATGTATCAGCTTGAAGGTGCTTCAGAAGGATGTTGTTTACTATCTCAAACCGATGACAATTATCTTTGGCATCGAAGGATGTGCCACATAAATTTTGACAAATTCGTAAGAATAAGTTCATCATGTGTAGTGAAAGACTTACCTAGATTATGCAAACCAAACAATGTTATTTGTAAAGGATGTCAGGAAGGAAAATAGAGGAGAGAATCATTCAAGGCAAAAGATCGTTCATCTACCCTCCTGCTGGAGCTAGTGCACACCGACCTTTGTGGTCCTACTAGAACAAGGAGATTACAAGGTGAGAAATATTTCATACTCTTCATTGATAAGTATTCAAGGTTGACTTGGGTTGTATTTCTAAGAGAAAAATCAAAAGCTTTTGAGAAGTTCAAGATATTTAAAGCTAGAGTTGAGAATGAATGTGGTAGAAAGATTAAGTGTTTCCAATCTGACAAAGGAGGAGAATTTACTTCTGATGTGTTTGAAAAATTTTGTGAGAAACATGATATTAAGAGACAATTTTCAGCAACTAGAACACCATAGTAGAATGGTGTAGTGAAAAGAATGAATCAAACAATTCAGGAAGCAGCAAAGACTATGTTAAAAAAAAAGTTTACCAAAAGTTTACTGGAGAGAAGTAGTACAAACTGTTGTATACACACTATATAGAGTTATGTACTAGAAGAAGTATGGCAAGACATCATATGACTTATGGCATGGAAGAGCGCCTACAGTTAAGTGCTTCAAAATCTTTGGAAGTAGATGTTACATTCAAAAAGACAAAGACAATCTTGGGAAATTTGATAGCAGAGTTGATGAAGGCATGTTTCTAGGATATTCTACAAGGAGCAAGGTTTACAGGTGTTACAATAAGAAACTAAATAAGATAATTGAAAGTGTGAATGTGACGATTGATGAAGATTTTCATACGAATCTTGAGAAACATGTAGGAATCAGATACAAAGGATAAAGGAAAGAAAGACAAAAAGGAAGAAGAGACAGTGTAGGTTTCGGCATCTACAACTAAGGAACCAAGGTATGTACAAAAAAATAATTCTAAGAATTAGATTATTGGTGATAAAAATAGAGTTTTTACTAGTAAAGAAACACAAGATCATGCTTTATTGTGTTTACTTTTAGAAGTTGAGCCTAAATATGTAAAGCATGTAATGATCATAATTGGGTTAAAGCAACGAAGGAAGAACTTGATCAAATTGAGAAGAACCATACTTGGGAACTTGTGCCCAAATCAATTGATAAGAATGTGATTGGTACAAAATGGATGTATCAAAACAAGCTAGATGAGAATTGTAAGGTAATAAGGAATAAAGCAAGGTTAGTATGCAAGGGTTATACTCAGATTGAAGGAATTGATTTTGATGAGACTTATGTCTTTGTTTCTCGAATGGAGGCAATCCGAATATTTCTGGCATTTGCATCATATAAGGATTTCAAAGTTTATCAGATGGATGTCAAGTCAACATTTTTGAATGAAGAATTGAAGGAAGAAGTTTACATTGAGCAACCAGAAGGGTTCAGTTCAGAAAAGGATTCAGATGTAGAATGCAAATTGAAGAAGGCATTGTATGGCTTGAAGCAGGCACGGAGAGATTGGTATGGAAGGTTGGACAAGTATTTGATTCATTAAGGATTTTAGAAAGGTTCTACAGACAATAACTTGTACTACAAGATTTATTCATATCATATTCTAATTGTTGTTGTGTATGTTGATGATATCATTTCCAAAGGGAAGGATGACGTGTGCAACAATTTGTAGAGGAAATGCAGAAAGAGTTTGAGATGTCCATGATTGATGACTTAAATTTCTTTCTTGGATTGCAAGTAAATCAGAGTAGTAAAGGCATTTTCATTTCTTAGTCCAAATATGTCAAAGAATTGTTGAAGTTTGGCTGAGAGAATTTTAAACCAGTATGCACTCCTATTGTTACTAGTTGTAAATTGACTAAGGAGGATGATTCACTGAAAATAGATGCACGCATAAATCAATGATTGGAGGATTATTGTACCTGACTGCTACCAGACCAGATATCATGTATGCAGTATGTTTAGCAACCATATTTTAGCAAGAACCGAAAGTGTCACATGTTATGGCAGTAAAAAGGATTTTCAAATATTTGAAAGGAACAAAAGAGCTTGGTTTATGGTATCTAAAAGGTTCAAACTTCACGTTGAGAGCTTATACTGATACATATTGGGGAGGTTGTTTAGGTAACCACGGAAGTACTAGTGGTAGAGCTTACTTTCTTGGCTCCCAGTTATTTGCTTGGTCAAGCAAGAAGCGGGATTTTGTAACTTTATCAACTATTGAATCAGAATACATTGCAGCATCCTCATGTTGTACTCGGATATTATGGATGAAGCAGACTTTGGAGGAAATAGGATAACTTTTGATGAGCCAATTTTAATCATATATGATAATACCAGTGTTATAAACATTTGAAAGAATCCAGTGCACAATGCCAGAATGAAACATATATCTATCAGATATCACTTCTTGAGAGAAGGTGTTAGAAGGTGAAGTGAAGCTTGAGTATGTGTCTACAAAGGAGCAAATAGCAGACATATTTACAAAACCTTTGTGCAAAGATACTTTTGAGTATCTCTGGCAAAAGTTGGGCATTCTGCCCTTTCCTAGTATTCACTAGATACACTTGTGTGCATTGGTCAAGTGAATTGCATGCTAATTCCCTTTTTTATCAATGCTTGGTGGTTTCCTCTCAGGGGGAGTAGAGTGAGTTACTAAGGGGGAGTTTTAGCCCTTTGTCATTGTTGTCAAAAGGGGAGAAGAATATAGTATTGAAGAAGAACAGAGAACTTTGATGTTGATATCTTTTGACATTGAATTGTTTTCTTTGTTATTAATGAATGTTGTCATCAATGACAAAGGGGGAGATTGTTAAAATCTGAAGTTGATACTATTCATGTTGTTGTCATTAATGGTTGTCATTGATGTCAACATATCCTATGCATATTTATGATTTCGTTGTATATGTTGATGTGTACCAATATCCTTTGCGTATTGGTAAAGGTGTTCGCCGAAGGATGTGATTTAAATGATTATCCTTATCCGTTTCAGTGGTGGTTCTATTTCGTGTGCAACATATGGTGGATCGATTATTTGGGTTCGGTCCTATTTGGAGCATATTCATTATGTTTTGGTCCTAGCAGCTACCGTAACATGTTGATCATATCAATTGGTACCAAAAGTCTTGGAGATGGTGTAGTGTGTTGATATACTCGAGGCATATCCTATTGAGAGAGGTGGTCCATGTTTCATTCCTTACCACCGTGGGAATGTATCGGTGTGACCTATTTCAAATCGGTTTAGGTTGACTTAGTTGAGGTGATCAAGCAGTATAAGAAGAGTGATGGTTTCAATTGTTTGTATTGCTTGAGTGATGTGTGTATGCAAAGTGAATGTGAATCTAACAAGAGAAGATATGTGTGTTGATGATCATGTGTGGATGCAATCGGTAGCAAATAGATATATCATTTCTATATTGCAGAGTATCACTGACAGTATTCTCAGTGGTGGATTCAATCTCATTTCTTATATTCTGGCAGTGAGCCTATTTGTACTAGTAGTGAGCCTATTTGTATTGGCAATTAGCCATATTCATATTTCAGGGCAGTTAGCCCAATCAAAAGTGAGCCAACCACGGTGAGCAACCCGTAGTGAGAAAACTGGCATTGAGCCTTTCTAAAAATCACCTTAACCGGTGTTTTATTTCATGAGAATTAGCTTCTCTGTGGTTTTTCCCAGTTTGGGTTTCCACATAAATTTTAGTGTTTTTGTGTTGCTGGTTTTGTGCTTTCATGTTTACATCTATTATAATTGCTTGATGTGGTTATTAGTAGAATAAAAGTTAATATTGATATAACAGTCATTATCATTTGTATGGTTTATGTGTTTGTTGACAGAGTAAACGTTTTAGAAAGTGTTTGTAGACTAAGTAAAAGATTCATCTACCATCTTTTGGTAGACTAAGTGATGTGAATTCTTCAATGGATTATATGTGCTCTAATACTTCAAACACTACATTCTATTAGCATGAACTTCCTCCTTGTGAAGTGCAAATAAAGTTGATTCGCTCGTGACTACAGTCTATATTAGTAACATTGACATTAGGCATACTCTCATTGATACACGCTTGACAGTCAATATTTGTAGTCTTGATCTATTGCCGAAAATCAAGGTTGATTCAAACTCTCTTGTAACTTCTTTGTATATTTGTGGGTTTGATAATGCTATCAGCCAAGCTTGAAGTACAAGCACACTATCTTTAAGGCTTGGAGGTTGGACTTGTTACCATTCCCACCCTAGTGTATGTTATGCCCTAACCTTTATCATATAACCTTCTAGGAAGATTGTGGATTCACGTCATGGGTGTAGTCATGTTTACCTTGCATCAATCTATTGAATTTATTCATAATAATTAGGTAGTTACAATCAAAGTTGACTCTAATGTTGTGGACTTATGTGAATTAGTTGCAGTTGGTCAACCATGGGTCCCTCATTGTTAAAAGATGTTTTCCATATATGTCTCCTAATAATTTAGCATCATCCTCTGAAACTTCTTTCCAAGATGATCTTATTGATCTTACTCCTCCCAAGAACAATGCATCTTCTAAAATGAATTCTCTCGATCCTTCTCAATCAAACACGTCTTGGTAATTGTTGACCCCTAAGAGGCTCATGCCTAAATAAGTGTACTCGGAAAGTTTTACAGGAGTGGGAAATGATTGTGCCTTGTAAAACAACCTTTGGGATTTTAGAAGTTGACTCTTCGCATTGGGGTTTGAAGGAAAGGGGATAGAAGACCCTTCACAAAGAAAGTGGGGGTGATATTACCCTTCACTGTTGGTTAAGAGAACAAAACATATAAAGTCTACATAACAAAGAATGTAATGTTCGGATCTCAACCTTGAGAAGCATCTATAAGGGTAAGTAAAGACTCAAAACTCCTAAGGAGTGCATAACTCCTTGCACCCACAAATACAATACAAGAACACTATTTCTAAACAAAGGAGGAACAAGAGGCACCAAGAATGGGCTCTTGATTCTGGATAGAAATAGTTCGTATAAGGGTCAAGTCAAGGAATAAAGACCCCCAAAACAAATCTCCTTGAGGAGCAAGCTATAAATGGTATGATTCATCCTCTGTTCTAGATGCGTTGTAAGGAGATAGGAACATTCATGATCACAAATACACATAAATAAACAGAAAATAATCACACCTACATAAGAAAACTAGATCAAACTCCTAAAAGATTAGCACAAGACACACTGATTAACAAAAGGAGAAAGGCAATAGGCGCAGTCTCCATAATTCATTAAAAAAAAACATGCCAAGGCTGGAGAGTAAGCTCCAAAACACATATGCTACAACGTACATCTCCAACTGAAAAGCCATGGAGTCCTTTTAACAGGAATTGAAATCAGTACGAATTTACAATTATTTCCTAAGAAGTCCTCTGTCTACTCAAGGCTATGGGAATGCTATTCTAACAACAATGAAAATTCAGTCCTTAACCAACTATTTTTACAATACTGGCCTGTTGGTTTTATACCAACAACCTCTGGCCACTTTGATCAAAGAAATGATTGCTTTTTTGTTACAATCCGTCGGCACGCTAAGAAATCTGACGTGATTTTCTTGTTAGCTCATAATATGGGTAAGTGTATTTCTCCCATTGGATGCTAGAAGTATGCTTGCTAGATGTTGATGAAAAGGCCATCGTTATGGGCGGTTACAACAAAGGTTATGATTATGTCGGCTAACAAACTGATCGTCTTGTGACACCTGTTTGAGTTGTCCTTAGCCATGAAAGCCTCATGACAAAGAATATTCTGGGAATATTCTACTACTTATCTTATCTAAAACATATCTTATCTACTTACTCAGGTAATTAATGTGATTTGTGACAAAATCCAACTAGATAATATAATTTAACATGAAATGACAGCTATTAATGCCACCTATCTCGAAAACAGAGTCAGTACACTAAGAATATCAAAAACAATCTTTCATTCCAAGTTAGAAATAAATGCATTTACTAATTTTTTGTAGATCGAGTACGAAACCTCATCTAACAGCACTATCAACAGCCAAAAGAGAGCCCGCTATTCAAGAATAGAGTGATTGGTGTCTATGGAAAATGATCCCAATACTTCAAACAATTTGAATTGACAACCTCTTTCAAGTGGACTAAATGCTTGTGCATGAGAAAGGCCTCGCCCTCTATAAAAGGGGCATCGCTGTCATAAGATGACATACATTTGTAATAATTTAGTAAGTCTTGGGTGCTGGTTGTGAGTATCAGCATGGAGAAGTATGAATACACCTGTTAGGCTTACCTCCCTCGGTCACAAAAATGTTTCTTAGGTTACATTACAGACAGTAGGCTCATTACATTGATTGGCACTGACATATCAACATCCAATCTATCAACATCAACATATCATTTGATCTTTATGAGGGTTGCATCTATTTGGTTTGATTTAGGTTAGATTTTATGCATATTTCAATTAAGTTATTTGCATGCAATACAAGAACCACATTTAACATTTTTATTGTCTTTGAGAGCTGACATGCAACAATACAGATCCTTGAGTGTTTTTAATCAACTTGTGCTTATGTGACTCAAACTAAAGCAACTTTTGGCGCACAAAACAAATCAACAAAATGAAAGAATATAGAAGAATAAAAAAGTATTATAAATTCTAAAAATTAGATTTATTTGGATTTCAAAAATTGCCTTCTATCAGTGGGTCCTTAGTCTACTAGTGAAGTTGAGAAAGTTCTTAATGAACCCACCAGGAATCAAATCTTGCTGAATGCAAGGTTCTAACATCGAAAAAAGGAATGACGTCGGGATCGTACCCCTTAGGATTCAACCTATGGCTTGTGCTCCCATATCAGGTAGCTACACATCAATGAGTATGTAAAAAACCCTCCATTAAAAAAAGTTGTATGTCAGATCCCAACACTTTGCTTGAATCTTTAAACTCAGTATTGGGAGATATATCAAAGCCCCCATAAATCATCTTTGATTTGCCTTTGAAAAAGAGATTAGCAATGTTTTAAAAATATGTTTACCAAATTCTATAATTTATTACTAAGCGCTTCTCTACTTAAACTATAATACTGGCATTGCTTAAATAAAGTATAATATCACACAAATATGAGATCAATGCAAATAAAGTGCAGCAATAATTTCTTGAAGAAAACATAGCACGTTACATAGATCAGATGAAGGTAAGCAGATACAAAATTTTGATCACCTGTCTTAAGTGTGCAAGATTTGAAAAAAATTAAAAAATTCACATCCAAGCTGTTTCAAATTTGCTATGGCTTCTGACAATGACAATTGATGGTACCTTTTTTTCCCTACTTTACACTTCATAGATTGTGTAATTCTCTGAATAGAATCTAGCAATCCGATGTGCCAAGTTCCTTGGGATTTCACATCATAGAACTTTCACTTAAACGTTGAAAATCTAGGTAGTTTTTCTCGTAGGTAAAACAATTTTGCTCGACGAACCTTCCTGTGTTTGACGACTTTGATCTCTTTAATTTTTGGTGAGTATCTGAAACAAACCAGTACAAATTAACAATCTGTGAGGTTTAGAAGGATGTAGCAAGCATAAATATGCTCAATGTCTTATCTCAGTAACTAAGGTCTGAAGTTGAAATTTGTCTAAATAGTTATTTAGTTGAGATATTGCCAACCACTATATATCATGATATGCAACGAAAGTTGCAGTCTTTAACTTCCAAGTCAACATTCAGAGAGGAAAAGCTTGAAATTTCAAAAACAATATTCAAGGTAGGTTTTGAAAAACAATTAGACTCATCATTTAGCATTTGAAAATAGTACTCCAGGATAATTACAAAATAATAAAAGTTTACATTGAATTTTTTTAACTGGTGAATGAGTTATTACAGCCAATGTAAATGAAGCTAGATTTCGAGGAAAAAACTAGACTTTGTTATTTAGCATTTGAAAATAATATTCAAGGGTAACTATAAACTGGTAGAAATATATATATAGACTTGAATGAATGGTTATGGCCATCCCCTGGATGCCAAATTTATCGGGGGATCACTGGCGTGACTCAAACCTGTAACCAATGATGTGTAAGCTATTTATGCCAACTATTGAGCTGCAGCCCTCGGGCCAAATTTATATAGATTTTTCTTTTTAAACAAAACCTGGTGTGATTGAAAAGCATGAAAGATCTACGTGAATTAAAAATTATTATCTTCAAAAATCACAAGAAAACTTTTCAAAAATGTTAGCTGAAATATTGGAAAATTTTGGGTATAAATATTGGTCGGCAATGTTTTTGGGGAGATCTCATAAGACTTTTTGATGAACATATTAGTTTCTAGCTCGAGATCTAAGGTATTGCAAATTTTTTTCAGCCATCTGCTTCTATAATTCCAACAACTAAAAACACGCCAAGAATGAATTCAATTAAAGAATACAGAATCACATGGCCTCACATCTAAGCCATTCAACTTTAGCAAAATCATGCAATAAATACACACGAGAATATTATGCTCCTGCTCAATTTTTTCAATTTTTAAATCTAGAACTTTCGCAGAAATTTTGATCATTTCAAATACCTTATTTGGCAGCTATATCATAGATAAAACTTCTTTGATAAGCAGTTACATTTAAATTCAACACGGTAACTGAACAAGCCAATTCTTAAATGTAAAAAACTGATTAATTCAGAGAGGGCAATTTGACAACCAAAAATACTTAGGGAAAAAAAATACTCACAATGGAAACACTATCTCCATGCCAATCCCTGCAATTATTCGTCGAACTCGGATAGTTGTATGTATACCAGCATTTTGCCTCGATATTACTATACCTTTGTATAAGTAAAGCCTCCGTCGAGTCTTCGACGCCTTTGTAATGGAAAGCTAGATTAGACTTCTAAACTATAATCTGATACAACAATATCTTAATGTGAACAAAATGAGGACCTAGTAATAAGTAATTACCCTATTATTAATTAATTTAAGGGTGTTTAAATATATGAGAACTCCTGGAACAAACAAGCATGCAGATCCGCGGCATCTGCCTATCCAACTAAAACTAATCATAAAATAAACAAAGAATTTTTGAAGTCCGGGTCATTTACCACTCTAAGTTCTACAATATCTCCTGGTCTGACATCAGGAGTAGGTCTTGCCTCCTCTGCAGCTTCAACTCCTTGCTTGTTAAGAATCTACTGGGACATTATCATGATTGTATCAATAGTTGATGGTAAATACACGTACATACAATTCCAAATGCTACTCTTACATGGAAAGTGAATATGAATGAAACGTAAATGTCCATTTATGCTTTGTTGAGCAACCAAAACAATGAACATATGAAATTAAATGAGAGAATTGGACTTGCCAATTTACTTGGAGTTACTTTTATAATTTAAAATGGCATTGAGTAATAGAACGTGTAAAATATGCTACTGATTACAAAAATACCTACCCCCATGATATGACCAAGTTTTACCCTAGTATTTGTTGGAGGAGGTTTAGGTTGTTCCTCAGTTGTTACCAAAGTTGCATCGTCTGAAGAAACCGCTTCAATTTGGGTATCGTCTGAAGAAGCTACATCAATTTGGGTATCATCTTTTTCAGGTTCAGACACTGTGCTGTCAGATTCTGCATGGGCAATGAGATTGCTTTTTTTGGTAAAAGATGACAGACTTGTGCACCTGCTGCCAGTTACAAGAGTTGCAGTTAAAGGTGCACATAGCTGTAAGGGTTGTCCTTTGGGATTCATAGCCGATGCAAATAACAAGGGAAATGCTAGCTTTGGTTTTGATGGCTGTATCACCACCCTGGTGAGTGCAAACCCAGGAACCTGGGGGTAAAACACACATAAAATTCAAGCTGTTGATTTACAACCAAAAAAGAAACATTAACTTGATCTGAACAAAGTTATCAATGAACCATGAAGTGTACAAGTAAAATGCATCAAAGAGGTCCCTGAGAAATCAAATGCGGCAAAAGACATTAAATGAAATATATCTTAGGTACTACCTGATGAAGGATGTTTGCAGCCATTGATATGCGGCAGAGAGGAACCCGAAAGATTCTGAATTTCTCCTCAAAGAAGACATAAAAAAAACTTGTCAGAGAATAATTAAGGAAAACAAATAATAAATGCAAACAGGCTAACCAAGTATTAACCCATCAGAACCCAACTAATTTAATCTTAAGATTGAAATAGACGGTTAAAATTTAGTTGTACAATGGCAAATGTTCCAGAAGTAAAAAATCAACCAAGTAAACAACAATAAAAATGTAATCGCAGTTCACTGCCTTACAAATGAGGAGAAGCAACTTGTCGTCCAAAACAAGTAGTCTGGCACAGAAAATGATAAGAAAAACAGAACACGTGCCAAAACTACCATGGAGGCAAAAATCATTTTCAAGTCACAATAAATTGCTGCTTGCCCTGCTCGGTGAGTTATTTTTTTAAACACAGTAATCTCTAAAAGTTGGTCAATGCATTTTTGAACAAAAATGTAAAAAAATTATTATGGGTATACAAACTTTTTAACAGAGCCATGAACCAGAATACAAAGATTGCAAAGGATACACCAAAGAAACTCTTGCAACAATTAGGGACAAAAGGAAACAGTCAGCACAAAGGCTGCAAAACAACAGCAAACAATAGGGCTGAGCCAAAATTCCCAAACAACACACATAAGGCACGGGGCAACAGCAAAGCTGGCCAACTCAAGGATGCACAATGTCAAAAAGCTCTGCAAGTTTAGGACTTGAATGCTGCCCCTTCCCATAAACTCATTATTGTGTGAGTCCTTTTGGTGGAAGAAGCCAAACATAAATCAGAAGGGGGCATCGTGCAAGAGGCCCATAAAAAGACAACACATCTCTTGTCATCCTCCTTTCAACCATCTGCTCTGGGAACATCTGGAAGAGACGGAACAAAAGAAGGGAAGACCTCCTCAACAAGACTCACACAATCCAACTGACATTGGAAGGCACCCCCTTGACTTTCACCCTCCTAATATCTTAAGACCTTTGACTGTCCATGCAACTCCCACCAGCATGTCCCATTTTGTTGCATCTAGTGCACACCATAGAGGGATCTTCATGGGTAAACTGCTGTAACCAGTTTCCAAATTTGGAGGATACCAAAAATGACAATCTAATTGCAAAACTGATCACAATATTTGATTGAAAAATCAGTTTCTGGGTTAGGCTTGGCAGTTTTCTTCTAAATTTTGCAGCACTTTTATCTGATTTTTTCCTAGCCCTAACATGACTCAATTTTTTCCCCAGCTCTAGCAAGTTTCTTCCCAAATAATTATTAAAAGAAAAACATGTATTTTGGTTTGCTGATGCCTTTTGGCTTGCTGATTTAGCCATGAGAAACAATTTGGCTACAAAGGAAAATACTGTAACAGACTCTAGACTGTGAAGCGTACTTTGAGTCCACTCTACCTGCAGAAGAATTAAATAATAGAGATTTTAAATAAAATATAAATAAATAATCATAATACAAAAAGTACTATATATTATCATATATTATATATTATCATAAATTTCATAATAATATAGATATTTGACATTATCATATATATATATATATATATATATAACTATTTGATATATTACATATATTATTATCATCATATAAATCTGAAATATTTAATATTTAATAAATATATATATAATATATTTGATATTACATATGTCTCTAATAATGAAATGTTTATAATATAAATATATCAAACATAATAATATATCTAAATTAATGACCAAGAGTAGCAACTAAACTAGTCGCACCACTTAGGAATCGCTACTCTCTCACAGATATTAAGAGGGGCAGCAAACGGTAGAATAAGGGGGAGAAAACGATATTTTTTACTTATCTTATATGAGATGAAAAGATGCCCAGCATTTTTGGGCTCTAACCGATACAGGGATGGACATCAACTTGTCAGCAAAACAAACCAGTCGGCATCTCTCATAGACTCAGAGTTTATTCATCTACAAATGGTGACAACATCAACAAGAGAATACACCCCTTTTGGGCACTAATGGAATAATGAATATCCAGTGTTTGATGGAACAATGATAGTCAGTCATACACAACAGGCTTAGAAAATTGGTATAAATTGTGGCATATATGAGTTCAGTCTGGGTGATAAACCTTGGTGTTGACATCGATATATTTTCCAGGGGAGTGCGATACACACCAGCTATGTTGACCATTGACCCAGGAGACACTACGGCAATCTAGCACTAATCAGGGAACATAGTATCATTGGTCAGATCCGTGAAGACATCAACCAAGTCTTAAGAATTGATTCCATGCGAGTCTGCGACTTAAGAGTTGATGTAATCAACGGTGGTCAAAGATTGATAACGATATGATATGTAGAGTAACTACAATGTTGATAAGCATCATATGATTAATCATTCGATGATTAGCGAGGACAGATAATAACCAGCGTTTGTTATGAGAAGAATAACAATTAAGTTGCCAATGATCTGTGTAAGAGGACATCAATTAGAAGGCTAATTGATGACAAGCACATATATAATATTGTCCATGATATAATATGGGTATGAACAGTGACTGGGAAGACACAGAAGTGATTAGTTGTCAGCAAGCAACAATTACTAAGCAGGCTAATAATAAGTCATAAAGATAGACAATCAATTACATACAGTGATTAGTAATGAAGTGACACATTTAGTAATAAGGAAAGGGGATATTAATAAGTCATGTCTCCTGGCATCGTGTCTTGTTACAAGATATAAAGAAGGCATTCGGCATCATTCATGAAATCATCATTGGACATTTTACTTCTGTTAATTCAGATGAGGAATCAACCAGTTCACATTCAATAAAACAGGGAATTCGGGAGTGGCACATCTGCAAGGTTGTAAGTCTTGCTGAAGTCAATGAGCAACATTGATATTGGTGCGTCATCAAGGAAGCGACGTACCAAACATACACTTCATGGAATTCGATATCGTTTCCATTGGTATCTATGAGGTCATGGAATGTGTGAGGACGGGATTTGTGGCTCCTTGGCTACCTTTGACAGGCCAAACTAGAGATGGTTATCTTCTGTAAGGATCAGTATAATATTTTGCACATAGCTTCAATACTCATGACACCAAATTTAATCGAGTCTAATATTGCAGTGAGCAATCGATGGCACTAAGGAAGGTGAATTGTGTAATTCGTTGATGACCCATCAGACGAATTAGTGATGATACATATACCAGGTTGAATAATACTTCCTTGTGAGCAAGGAGACTCACAAACCACTCATAATGGTTGTGTTTTAAATTGAAGAGTTTGACATATTGGTGATCATCTCAGAATCAACAACCATTTGCATGACAGAGGAGGTTCATATACTGTTGTGATCATCTATTTGAGGAGTTTATACAAGGTCAGATACTTCATAATTTCCCTATTGCAATGCAATTAGCAGTCAGAGAATTTATCATGTTACATTTACCTGACTATAGCTTCCATTCCTGTGCTGAAATCATGTATCCAAGTATCTATTTATTATAACCAAACTATTTTGGCCTAGTGCTTAGTAAGGATAAAAAGGAAAAACGTTGTAATATTCCATTAGGGACACTTCAACAGCATCAAAGCATTGCAAACTAATAGTTATATCTTGTAGTTACAACAGAGGAACATTACACCAACATTATACCAATCCGCAAAAAAATGGTGAAATTTAATATATTGACCTTCATAATTTCAATTGGGCCCCCTATAAGGATAACTATCCAATATCCATCATGGATCATACTTTGATGACAGTAACAGATTCATAGATGTTTTCCTTGCTTGATGGATGTTCAAGGCACAATTAGATTGCAGTAGTAGGAGAATATCAGTTCAAGACAGCTTTCACCACTCCATGGTAACCTTTAGTATACAAATGTATGCCTTTTGATCTTTTCAATGCAGGAAAAAATTTTCAAAATGCAATCAATCTAAAATACAAAGTGTTTATTGTCTATATAGATGACTTCACTATTTTTGCAAAGAAAAAGAGGTCACTTTCAGCATCTAACAATGATGTTTAAAAGGTAGGCCACATGCAATTTCCCTTAAACCAAAGAAATCAATTCTTGCAGTAACTGAAGGGAAAATTCTTGGGCAGTTTGCTTTTAATAAAGTATGAAGATTGATCCAA
The DNA here is from genome assembly GCA_027943335.1 of Chamaecyparis obtusa. Classification (NCBI taxonomy): domain Eukaryota; kingdom Viridiplantae; phylum Streptophyta; class Pinopsida; order Cupressales; family Cupressaceae; genus Chamaecyparis; species Chamaecyparis obtusa. Next base: position 425,512 of record BSBK01003193.1, read on the forward strand.
ACTGGGTAGATGTCATTTGCAATCTTTCCGTAGCAACCAGAAAAACCAGCATTCACCAATTCTTTGGTAAAGTTAATGAATTAAGAATATTTATTACTGATTTTTAACAATCGACAAAATATATCTCAGAAATAATGAAAACAGTGTCATCTTTCAAGTGGACTGATGAAGGTAAAAAGGCTTTCACACAAAGTAAGGAAGCTATGGGAAAAGCTCCAGTGCTGGCATGGATTCCATCCTATATTGCCATGCTTCAAAGCACACAATGTTTGCCATACTCACCCAAAAGAATGAGGAGAAAGTAGAAGCTCCAAATACATTCATAAGCAACAGTTTCAAAGACCACAAAATGAAATACTTCCAGCTAGAGAAGCATGCTTATGTCATTGTGAGCAATAAAGAATTTCAGGTTTCTTATCTTGAACTCGCATCTAATGTGTTTGTTCTAGATCCATTAATGAAGACAATTCACACACACACCAAGTGCTGGGTTCAAAGGCAGGCAACTGGATTCCCAAGATCAAGGAATATGATATCAAAATCACAGCAACAAAATTGATTTATAGTAGAGGGTTATCTCAGCTTGTGGTTGAGGATCAAGATGAAAGAAAAGAAAAGACTGCAGATGATGATGAGCAACTTCACTTTTCCATTTGGAAGGATGTTCTCTATAAACTAAGAATTGATGCAACATTCTTTAGGTGCATAAGCAAAGAGCAATAGCCCACATAGCTAGACAGATTCCATGATAAGCCTTGCAATGATCACTTTTCCTCAAGGATGACAGCATTCAAGATCTTAAGAGCCCAATATTATTAGCCCCCCATGCTGCATGCTGCATGAGTGGGCCACAAAATGTCAACATGTCAGCACTAATCATAGCAGCTCCTTTTCAGAAAAAGGGGCTAGATTCATTGGACCACTCAATACAAATTTAAGAAAAGGACATGTTTATGTTCTTATTGCAACAAATAATTACTTCATGAAGTGGGTTGAGGTCATTCCTACAAAGAGAGCAACTTCAAAGGTAGTTTGTGATTTCTTGAAGGATAACTAACTTATGAATGTTTAGTTAGAATAACATTGTATTTAAGTAATCCAAGAAAGCTCCATGCTTGACTAATAAAAGACATTGGTCTGCTAAAATGGACCAAAGAGTCTGAAGGGAAATGAGGGCATCCCAAAAAGCCATCTGAGATCAATATGCACATCCAATATCTAATAATTTCTTCAATGGCTTCTAATAAACTAATACGAGCATATACTACTATGTCATAAATGCGGAAACAGACATAGGTGATTTCCCGCAATTAAAACCTTAAAGGAAAGTGATTGCAATTTACATATCTAAGAAATTTCAGTAGCATTATAGCATATAGATCTAATATTCTAGAATCATTAAACTGGAAAAATGAGATAGAATTGAAATCACAGATATACGTGGGGAAAACACATTCAGGTAAAAAACCCCAGTCTCCAAAACATCGAGCCAATATATTATTCAGCAACAAGTTACAATTCATTTTCAGGCCCTAAGCCTTTACATGGAGATTTACATCTTGTTCCATCCTAGAGAATATCCAACATCATAACCCTGTGAAATGAACTCCTCTCTTCTCTCTCTCTTTTGTAAATCAGCAAAGGCTCCAACATATATAGAGCTCAAACAAGAGGTAGGTGCCCATGGTTTCCAAAACCATCTTCAACACATAAGAGGTAAGTTGTGTCATAATATAAACAACTTACTAATTCCATGACACGTTACTCATAGAAACTTCCAAGGTAAAAACACCTATCTCGTCCATAACGGTCATCTTGCCAAATGCAATGCAAGCACAACATAGAAATTACCATGACCAGGAATAGGCACCTTCCTTACCTCATACCACTTGTCAAAAGTGAACTCCGCCATAAATGACAATTGCCAAAATACAACTCTGATGCACAATAGAAATTGCCAACCAAGACTCTTTAATCATGGTGACATGGTGCTCATGGTGGGGAATAGGCCATGGTCCCAAGCGCTGGAATATGAGGGCCTCCCTTTCCGTTACTTCTCTACTGGTCACATGGCCACTGACTGACTGTCTGTGTTGTTGACTCTCTTTCAAAGTCCTCCAAGGATTCTCAGACTGTTGATGAAGCTGAAACGCCTGCGGAGAATCTTGTTGAAGCTCCTGCTACAGATCGTGTCTAGGCTTCCGTGGCTCCTTCACGTCTTGCCCCTGATTCAACCCTTGTTGTTGTTCCTCCTAATAATGCTTTGTCTTCTGGACAGGGGGACATAGCCTCTTTCTCTTCCTCTGCCTCTGCTCTTCACCAAATTTTTGCTTGCAATGCTCAACCTCCACAGCATTCTAACCATTGTGTTGGCAGCCGCCCTAGCGAAGTATCCTTCATTGGGGAGCCTAAGGATAGTGTTGCTTGGACAATTGTCCAACGGCATAGGAAGAACTCTTGCCCATCCTCTCTTGCGGTTTGAGTTTTGGCCCACTTTGGTTGGGCAAAAGCCTTTGTGCTTTGTGTTGTTTTGTTTTGTTTTTCTTGTTAGCACCTTCTGTGCTAACAATGTGCTGTTCTTGCCCTGTTTTCTGTGGTGGGCCTCGTTTTTGTAATGGATCAGCCCCCTTGTTTTTGGCTGCTGTTTTTATCAAAAACATAGGAAATTGCCAAATCAATTTCCATACCAAATGGAAAAATATGACAATATCTTTCCAAAACTTAGCATCTTCCAAGTGGGTGGCAACTTCCTAGAAAATAAGAAATATGCCATCTCATCACCTGCCATGTAGGATGCTACCTCACCAAGAGGTCCCACAAAGTGAATGACAACTTAGGAAGTTAATAACTACAATAAATCAATTAATTAAATGATTTAACATGTTAGGACTCTAAGGTTGAGACACCTTCATCCCAACAGATTCAAGAAGTTTTCCTATGCCCCAAGTATGTGTCATGGTCCCCAAACAAAGCCAATTATTGTAACTATACAAAAATAATTGTAATCATTTTCATGTCAATTGTAAACCTTTTGTTTAATAAGTCTTGATTGATTCCTTGTTTTCCAAATTCATGAATGACATACTTTCAACCTCTAATTAGTGCCTTCACATAGCCAATGATGAACATTTTCCAACATATCAAACAAGATGAAGAATGTTTGGATGGCAAGAGGATGCAAAATTGACTACAGCATGGAAAAGGGAATGTCCCCATGCATTGGAGTGTGCCAAAGAACTGGCTGACCCAAAGTTGATGAAAAAAGTGAAGAAAATGGTCATTTAGATAATTGGAGCACACCAAACCAACAGAATACCCAATTTTTCTTTTAAGCATCAAAAATGGCCTCTCAAAACAATAGTGTGCCTAAATAAGGTAGGACACTTTTTATACTTTTAAGTCGTGGATGATGGACATGTGGTATGGAGCATGCCTTGCCAAAGGTTGTCCAAATTAAGTAAAACACATGACAAAAAATGGTCCAATTGAGTAATGTCCCCTTATACAATTTCTTCGACCCTGTTTTATCTCTTATGATAGATGCTGCAATAAATTGATTATCCCTCTATGGTTTTGTATAAACGGCTACATAAATATATACACTATTTGATGGCTTGTGAGAGAATGAAGAAATCAATCAATGCGAAAGCCAAATATCTTTATATTAATGAGGGTCAAATTTACTTTAATTTCTGAGATTTACTTCCAAACAAGAATGCTGATATAAATATATATTTTTACTATTTGATGGCTTGTGAAAGGAGGAAGAAATCGATCAATGCAAATGCCAAATATCTTTATACTAATGAGGATCAAATTTACTTTAATTTCTGAGATTTACTTTCAAACAAGAATGCTGATATAAATATATATTTTTATTATTTGATGGCTTGTGAGAGAATGCAGAAATCAATCAATGCAAATGCCAAATATCTTTATATTAATGAGGATCAAATTTACTTTAATTTCTGAGATTTACTTCCAAACAAGAATGTTGATAAAAATTCTGATCTGAGAATGAAGGGTAATATCTATGAACGTAAACTTCTTTGATATCAAAATTATAGAGTAGATTGTGGAATGTATATCAACTTATAACTGCTGATATAAATGATGTCTTAGATTAATATCACTTTGATCTATAATGATGCTCTGCCTAAATTGCTGATCTATATCACCCTGATTCACTGAGATGTTTATTAAATTGATAACTACGAAGAAATAGAGGACCCAATCCTTACAATAATCTGACCGCCTTCTCTGAAATTATCTCTTATAATCATGCGAATGGAATAGACCTGATCTTGTATGAGAAATAGGGTCTTATACTTGATTGTTCTTCCAAATTGTTATCCTTTAACCATGCGATTCTAAAATGCCTTCTTGTGAGTCTGTAATCTTTGTCACTGTTCCTAAATAATGGCTCAAGTTTCATGCGATTTTATATGAGAAATTTATGTCTTAGCCTGATTGCTATGTCTTATTACAATCCTTTATTCTTGCAATAATCTGGGACGCTGTTTCTGCTTGTCAATTCCTTCTTTTCATATATCTGTGGCCTTTGCAAACGGTGGATAAATACCACCTTTATTTGGCAGTATTAAAGCTCTTTAAGCACTTCAGGTATGAAGAGTATATATCCAAAAAATCTGCCCTTAGGAGAAATCAATGATCTTCCCTTGCAATGAAGGGCATGATGTGAAAAGTTGTATCTCTTTGATAAGAACTCTTGCAAACGGAATTAGTAAGTTAACAAATCGTGCAGCTTCCTTGTAACTAACAATATTGTTAGTTAGTTATCTAGCTTAGATCATATTAATTACTTCGTTGAGCTGCGATTATAGATGAGATGTCTTCTCCTTTGTGCAATCTGATTTCCTCTTTCTAGACAGTGATTACTTTTTTCTTGGACAATGATAGCCACCCCTTATTTTCTTCTTTCTTGTTTGGTGATAATTATTAATACTACTAATTAATCTGACTCAACTAAAAGTGTCCTGGGCCTGCCACGCCTGGACCATACAATATCTTTGTTATTGTTTTCGTTTCAGAAATCTGTTGGGGATATTAAAATTTGACCCCAAGCATGTGTGTTGTGACATGCTCACTTAAAAGAAAAAAACATAAAAATAAAAGGCACATAGCTTAAAAAGGAGCAGGTTCCTTCATGCAATGGGCAAAGTTCAAGTCAAAACACAAAAAGTATCCATGCAGTCCATGAGTGTGTGCCCATAGTTCCCAGACTCAGACTTGGAGTGCACTCGGCAAGCCCAAAATTTTCAACTCGGCGGCTTAGCAAGTACTAAAAATTAAAATCTCTTTAAAAAACTTTTTTTTTGTAAAATTCAATTACAAAATATACTAAATCAAAATTTGACATCTCAAAAGAGAAAATGCATGGTTTTATTAGCAAAAACAACATGTGAAAATTGCAACATCCAAAACCTTAAAAAAAAAGTTCCCCGTGGTGACAGAAATTTTGAATGGGGAGCGAGAGCGGGAAAAACAGAAATGGAGGTCTACCTGCTGGTGCATCAGCTGGTGTTGCTAGCAATGCGCAGGTATCTTTGCCGCAAAAAGGACAGCAAGAGGGGAAGTCAACTATCACGAAGGTTGGGGACAAAGATACTGGTGATGGGGACCCATGGGATGGCGGTGTTCCCATTGAACCGGGGGGTGGGGGGGAATCACACGACCCTTCTAACCCCCAAGATGCTTCGGTGTCATCTATGCTGGCAAAGGGATTTCCGGCGATTGAAAATCTTTCTTCTGCTGACCGGCCCCGGTCTTCTCTTTTTGGGGTAAAGCCAACCAGCAAATCCTCCCTGCCGCAGGTTAACAATATTTTTGATCTATCAAACGGTAAGTATGCCATTTTTGTTCCCGACCCTGTTATAGATCATACCATTACTGTGATGGCTTTATCACTGGTGGGGAAGTTCATGGGTCCTAGACCCAACATTGACATTGTTAGGGCTTTTGCTAAGAAGAAATGGCAACTTAAAGGTCAGGTTGCAATTGTAGCTATGCCAAAGGGTTATTTTTCCTTTTCTTTTTCCAACAAGGAAGATTTATCAAATGTTCTCTGTGGGGGACCTTGGGTTATTGGGAAATCTTTGTTGGCTCTTCAAAAATGGTCCCACAAGCTGGAACTCAACGACTCTATTTTTGTGGCTGCCCCAGTCTGGGTTCGGCTTCTTGGCTTGCCTCAGGAATATTGGAGTGAAGATGTCTTTAAGGGTTTAGCAAGCTCGTTTGGGGATTTGTTATCCATTGATCCGATGACAACATCCAAGTCCAGATTGGTCTACACGAATCTGTATTTGTGTGGGTCAATATACAGACCTCCCCACCTCGGTGGAAATTGTTTCTAAGCTTGGGAAATGGGTGCAGCCTGTTGAGTTTGAGACTTCGCCTTTTGCCTGCTTTGTCTGTAAGAAAACAGGTCATTGGGCAGAGAATGTTGAAGACCCTGCTAAGGAGGAAAATAAAAAAGATAGTCCTGACCATTCTGGGTCTGCCTCAGATCATGATGGTACAAAGCACAAGGAAGGTGGAGTGTTGAAAGACAAAGATCAGAATGCTGAACCTATTAGAGATTTGTCAAGGGCAGAGGAAGTTGGATCTTCAGCCCAAAAGATGGTTGGATCTATGGAGGAAAAAGAATCGTCAAGAACCATTAAGGGCTTCGTCAAAGGATGGGAATGCTTCTCCTCTCTTTGTAGAGATTCGGCCCCTTGAAGAAGGAGAAATTGACGAAGGTGTGGAGTCACCCAAGAAGCAGGAGACAGAAAAAGTGTCCGTCAAGGGTGGAGGATTCTCTTCAATAGAGCACCCAAAATTTGTCCATGAATGATTTACAGGATGCTCAGATATGCAACATTTTGGGAGGAGGTATCTCTTTCATTTCCTCTGATTCTAGCTCATATGAGTGTGTTAAATCTACCTACCCAGATCTGGATAAGATTGGGGTAAATTGGGGTGATAGTATTCTAGAAAATAATGAATGCTCGGAGATAGGGGCGATTGAGATGGAAGGAGATGGTTCGTGGACAAAGATTGAAGGTAAGAAAAATAAAAAGGGAGGGGAGAGTAAAAACTTTGTATCCTCATCAGGGAAAAAGGGGGGAGAACGCCAAAAGGCAAACTCTTCAACTCAAAGTGGAATGTCTACTAGAAATCATCAGAGAGCTAATGTTGGGTCTCCAAAAGGCTCGGTTGGGAGGCCAACAAAGAAACATACGAGGGAACTAGAGAGTAAACAAAACATTGTGGATGGGAAGCAGCAAACCATCAAAGATGTTTGCTCACCACCAAAAAAATGAAGATAATCTCATGGAATATTAGGGGCCTCGATGGCTCTCACAAGCAGGATGTTCTTAGGAACATTGTCCGGGATCATAAGCCTGATATTATTTTGATACATGAAACTAAGATGATTAGTGAAAAGGTGGAAAAGATCAAGGTCTTTAAAAGTTGTTGTGTTGCTGGTAGCAACTCGGATGGTGCCTCAGGAGGTATTGCAGTCTTTTGGAATTTGAAGTATGTTCATGGTGAGATTCTGAATGCTGAAGATAATATTATCAATATTAAATTTCATCATATAAGGGATGGCATAATTGGGTTCTTTCTAATATTTATGCCCCTAACACCAAGAGTGCGGAGTAGATTTTGGAGGAGGCTGGCAAACTATAGACAAAAAAATTTTAATGAATGCTGGTTAATAATGGGGGATTTTAATACTCCTTTGAAAGACACTGAAAGATCTGGAGGTTCCCAATCCCAGGCAGATAGTAGGCTTGATCTTATGGACTTTATAAATCAGCAAGCTCTTGTTGATGTTAATTTGCATGGTGCTAACTACACCTGGAGTAATAGAAGAATTGGGGAGCAGCTGATTCAAGTGAGGCTTGATCAAGCCCTTATTTCAAATGATTGGATGGTAAAGTACTTTTGTTCTCTTAATGTAATTTCAAGAATTGGTTCAGACCACTTCTCTATTTCCTTTGTTGCGGAATATGTTAGTGCTAGGAGAAATTTTCCTTTCAGATTTGAAAAGATGTAGTTGTCTCATCGCATTTGAAGCTGGTGGAATATTGATCTTCAGGGAACTGCAATGTTTAGAGTGGCTAAAAAGTTAAGACATGTCAAAGACAATGTTAAAAGGTGGAACAAAGAAGTGTTTGGTGACATCTTTGAAATTAAGAACTCTACTAAGTTGGAACTTCGGGAGATTCAGGACAAAATCCAGACTGATGGGTATAGTTTGGAAACTATGGCTAAGGAGAAAGAAATTCTGGTCAAATACCATGATATTATTACAAAGGAGGTGTTCTGGAAACAATGCTCACGTGCCCTATGGCTTAATGCTGGTGATAGAAATACCAGATTCTTTCACTTGACTGCAATGAAGCATAAAGCTACCAACAGGATTTCTTATATCCAGTCAAATAGAGGTAGATTGGAGGAGGACGATATCAGAGAGGAAACGGTTCGCTTCTCTGCGTTGCTAACTGCGGAAACTCAACTTAGCATGGAGGACCAAAATTCTTTGTTGTCTACTATTTCATCCATTGTGAGGGAGGATCATAACAAATTTCTTTCTGCCATCCCTTCGATTAAGGAAATAAAGGAAGTTGTCCTCTCTTTAGAAGGTGAGAAAGCCCCTGGCCCTGATGGCTTCCCCATGCTCTTTTTCCAAAACTTTTGGCACATTATGGAAAAGGATGTCTCTAATGTTGTGAAGGAATTCTTTGGGGCTAGAAACTAAAGGAAATTAATTCCACCTTCTTAGTACTTATTCCCAAAAAGCCAGGTGTTGATACTATGGACAATTTCAGACTGATAAGTCTTTGCAATTCGCTCTATAAAATCTTTTCTAAAATACTTATGGTCAAGATTCTCTCTTTATTGCCTTCTATCATCTCCCCCCAACAAAATGGTTTTGTCCCGGGGAGGCAAATTCTGGATTCTATCAATACGGTCCATGAAAATATACACTCTTTGGAGAGTGCTAAGAAACAAGGATTCCTTTTGAAGCTTGATCTGTCCAAAGCCTACAACGGGGTGGACTGGGCATTTCTTGGTAAAATGTTGCAAGCCTTTGGATTCAAAGATAAGGTTAGGCAGCTTATTTTTCAACTCGTATCTACCTCCTTAGTGGTTGTTATTGTGAATGGTTCTCCTACTCATTTTTTTAGGCCCTCCAGGGGTTTGAGGCAGGGGGATCCTATTTCTCCTATCCTCTTCGCCATCATGGTTGAAAGCCTTGGGAGATACGTGCATAAGCTGGTTCATCAAGGAGACATCCAAGGGCTCAGACACTCCTCTTCAAATCTGACTTGTTCTCATGAGCAATTTGTGGACGATACTATTATGATGGGCTCTTCCACAATCAAGGAGGCTCAATGTATGAAGGAAATTCTGAATATCTACAGCAGGGCTACTGGTCAGTTTATTAACTCAAATAAGAGTTATCTCTTTTTCATTAATACTCCTAAGGAGAGACAGAGGACAATTCTAATATCTTGGGTTGTTCAATTTCTGCTCTTCCCTCATCCTATTTGGCTCTTCCTCTTGGACTGAAACCGGATGATTCCTTCTGGAATTCCATTGTTGATAGATTTAATAAAAAGCTTGCTAGATGGAAGGGAACTCTGCTAAGTCAAGCTGAGAAAATCCAGCTTTTGAAAGCTACGCTCCAGAATTTGCCTGTTTATGCTCTTAAGTCTTTTCAAATTCCCTCAAAGTTTGTTGATATCATCGAGAGGATTCAGAAGCACTTTCTTTGGTCGGGAGTTGAGGAGAAGAACCATTTTCCGCTTAATGCTTGGGATAGTGTTTGTAGGCCAAAGAAGTTACCTTTGAATTCCGTAGGGAGTGGAATCGAATCTGCAAAAGCAAATATTTAGCTCATTGTTCCTCTGTGGTTGATTTTTTTAATTCTCCTCCTATTGTTAACGGTTCCTTTACATGGAGCAACATCCAAAAAGTAAAGGACTTGGCGGCTTTGGGATTGAGATCGAAAGTGGGGAATGGGAGAAGTAACCGCTTCTGGAAAGATAAATGGATTAGGGATCAACCTTTGGATTGCTATCTAGAATATGTGTCATTTAAAGATGTGTGTAAAGATTCCTTTGGCTCTCTGGTTTGTGACTATTGGCAAGGCCATCAATGGGCTCAACTTACCTATGTTGATCAGCAGCTATCTTCACTTCAAATCTTGCCCAATGTGGTTTTTCTGAAAGAAGATGTCCAGGACTCCATTATTTGTGCAGCCACCCCTTCTGGTAAATATTCTGTTTCTTCTATTGTATCTCTTGTCTGACCAAAATGCTGGTTGTAATTCTTTTTAGGCCAAAGCCTGGGTGAATTTCCTTATCCCTAAAATCAACATTTTTTACTAGATTTATATTCAGAATAAAGCCCTTACTACTGACAATCTCTGTAAAAGAGACTTTTTGATCCCTAATAGATGTTATTTGTGTTTGGAAGCTGAGGAGTCGGCATCTCACTTGTTTTTGCACTGTCCTTTTTCTTTTGATGTCTGGGCAAGTATTTTTAACAAATGGAATCTTTGTTGGGTTTTTCCTAGCACTATTCAAGATTTATGTGAGCAATGGTGTTGTCCTTCTGCTAATTAGGTGCTCAAAGCTCTTTGGTCTATCACTGCCCCTCATGTGATTTGGGATCTTTGGAAAGAGAGAAACAATAGGATGTTTAGAGACATTGGTGCTCCTCCCTTTGTGGTTGCTGAAAAAATTTGCAGGGCTTTGGGAGAGAATATCAACCTTATGCACAATTCTCTACAGAATAAACCTTGCACCCCGTGCAAAGATGATGATCTCAGAATATCTCAACAGTGGAACCTAGGTGTAGATATATCCAGATGTCTGGGTAAAGTTAAGAAGGATAGAGATGGTTTGGTTTGGTTGTTTCCTCTGAATGGCTGGATCAGAATTAATTTTGATGGGGCGGCTAAGGGAAATCCTAGGCTGGTTGGGTGTGGGAGAGTGATCAGAGACGAAAATGGTATTGGTTTGGCTGTGGTAGCACTTCCCTTGGGAATTCAGTCTAACCACTATGCAAAAGCCATGGGCGTCTATCAGACCCTAAAGATTGCTAGACGTTTAAACTGCAGGAAGGTTTGGATAGAAGGGGACTCGAATAATATAGTAAAATGTTTAAAAGGGAAGTATGCTGCCTCTTGGTCAATCGAACAAATTATACTTGATTCAAGATACATAATTAGGTCTTTTGAGTTGTGTTATATTGCCCACTCTTATAGGGAGACCAACAAGGTGGCGGATGGGGCTTGCCAACCTTGGGGCCCATTCAAACGATAAAATCATATGGGAAGGCAAAGTTAATTTTAATAATGAGATAAAAGCTCTCAATCATTATGATCGGATACATAGCAGAATTGGCAATGTGAAAATTAATTATGGAAATGACATATAGAGGCATTGGAATCAGGGAAAGATGTGGTGATCGTCCGAAGGGACTAAACCCCATAATTGTGTTGTACACTTCACACGTTTCGTGGGTGATTGTTGGGTCTTTTTTCTTGGCTTGCCTTTCCTTCTTCAGCATTTGTATGTCAAACCAGCGAATTCAGTGCTTTGTATTTCCGATTATGGGAGGGAATTTGAAACGGATCGAGCCGGCCACCTGTAAGGATTGGAAGCGGGATGAAGTTGTTTGGAAGAAGCTCAGGAAAGGGGAGATCTCCCCTTACCTTGAAAAGCTACATGGACATGACAGAAAGGTTACCCATATATTTGTCCAAGACTGGAATAATGGCTCCATTTCTCTTTCTAGTAAGGAGTTTGTTATTGATGAGAAGGTTGTTGCTGAGGTTACGGGTTTGTCTTTGAAGGGTATGAAATTCTATAACAACAAGATTTATGAAAAGGTCATGAGGAAATTCTGAAAACGGAGGAAGAGAAGGAAGTACTGGTCAAAGGTAACAACACCTACTATGACCCTAATCAAATTAAGCCGTTTTGGACGAAGGTTTTATAGGTTATCATGGAATATATTACTGTCAATGGTAGATATACCAAAGTCCATGGATATCATTTTGTTTTTCTCAATCATTTCAAGCATAAGATTTTAGTTTCTTTTCCGTATTTTATGCTTTATTCCCTTAATGCCGGCATTATGGAGCATAGGAAGAACCCCAATAAGCCAATTCTTCACCAAGGGCTCATTTTGTTGTTGTTTGAGTATTTTCGGGCTAAGGTTCAGAAGACCCCTAGTAGGAATATTATGGTTGGTGATGAGGAAAATAAGCTGGAGTCGGAGGGGTTTGTTAAGGGAGGTGAGACTGAAGATGATGGGGAGGATGATTCTCCTCGAGCCAAAAAACCTAAGTGCTCCCCTAAGAAGAAAGTGGCTCCCAAACAACTTAAATTTGAGGGGGATGAAGGTATGTGTACTAAGGATAGTGATGAAGAGGAGGCTTCTCCTAGCCCTACTGACAACAAAAATAAATTGGTCCCCATGAAGGCTGGTACTTCTAAGATAGTAAGGTCTGAGGCGAAGGAGAGGATTAACACTGAGAAGGATGTCGGGAGCTTTGCTTCCCCTATTGCCTCTAAAAAGAAAAGTGATTCTATTCTGGTGCCTGGTGATATCTATATTTGGGGGACAGTTGTGGTGGCTTCTCAAGCAAAGGTCAAAACTCGTGTTCGTAAATGCCATGTTCCCGAAGCTGGTAGTAGTAAGAAGAAAGTTGAAAGTAAGGTCAAGGTGCCTGTGCTGGATGATTTTGATAGCTAGATTGACCATGATGTCCCCATTTCCCCTACCGAGACTGAAGATTCTAAGCCCTTTGGTCTTCCTCCTTACAGCAACGGTAAGCCTAGGGAGTCTTTTGTTGAGCTTAGGTATTCAGGTTTTGAGGATAAGAGGGAGGTCACTTTAGGGGTCCTACAAACTGCGAAAGCCCAGTCCCCATACTCTTTTAGGGTTTTGAGGTGGGCCTTTCATGAGATCAAGAGCTTGAACTTGAAGTACCAAGCCCTTTCTACGAAGTTTGAGAAGCTGCAACAAAAAGGTGGGATTTCTAATGGTAAGAAGATTCTAGATCCCTCTTCTTCTGCCCAGTGGACTAATGAGGAAAAGAAATTACTCATAGATGTTTGAGAAAAATTTGGAGTCTTTGACTCACAGCGTTGTCAAGACCGAGGAGACCCTCAAGAAGATCATGGAGCATAGCCTCAAGATCATGAAATCTTCAGCGGATAATATGAAATCTCTTGTAGTGAAGCTGGAGTTGAATTTTCTTGAGAAGGTTGCTATCAATCTAGATCAAGACAAAGAGGTGTTGGCAGGTGATGTTGTTGAAGGTCCAAGAAAGTGCACCAGGGCCAGTATGAAGAAAAAAGCTATTTATCTGCACCGAACATAGAAGATCTCAAGAAAGTGGCTCAAAAGATGAGCCAGATTGAGGAGGAAGTTGTTGCTACCCTCAATAAAATTGGTTAAGTCTACTTCTTTTCTACTTGTTGTGTTAGGGTTTTGCTGGATTTTTGTTGGTTTTGGTTGGTGGCTGGCATTTTTTTTGTTTATTTTGTGTTGCTGGCCTGCTACTAGTCTGGGGTTTTTTCATGCTTAATCATATGTTCTATCTTTGTAAAGGGTTTCGAGGTCCCTTCAAAACTTGCTTTTGCTTTAATCAAAAACATGTGAAAATTGCATTTTAAGCAACGTTTTATCTTCATTGACATTATTACCCACGTTTTTTTGTGTCCATAAAAATGCAAGTTGAACTTGTGAAAACTAGCCCAGCAAAAAAATTAGAGTACTTGACAACTCGGAGAATACTCACAAAGTTTGCAAACTATGTGTGTGCCTCTATATGAAGGATGGGCAAAAGCAAGTTGAAAATTAAAATGGCTCGACAATGGGGATGAAGTGCTCCAAAGCAAAGAAGACTGAAATTCATATAACATAAAAAGGAATGTTAACATTAAAGTACACTCCAAGGGGGAGGAGACAATTTTTTGGAAAAGAAATCAACAAGCACTTTCTGGGAAAAGTTCGCTCTAGAAGAGCATTTGAAGATCAAAAATAGAAAAGGTTCTTCCATAAAAATGTCTGGTGTTTTCCCTGCACACATTCAGCATTTTCAAGCTCCATTGATGACTTCAAAGTGGGCTGATTGGTATATACAATTTCCTGCCTTCACCTACATTGGATTTTGTGGTTTTGTGTCTTCCCCCACATTCTTCTGAGATATCCTAGTGATCAAGTCACCACAATGGAGTATTGTAAGTAGATTTCAGAGGTTCATTTCTTGATAAGGGGACAACACAAATTGGGGTTTCATTTCCCAATTCAATTGGGTATCAATAAATTTCATACAACCACTGATTGTATGTACTTCAATGGGGAAATCACAAAAACCAATTTCAAACAAATGTAGCTGTGATTCTAAAGAACTTATGTTTGAGAGGTCAGAAAGTAGATTCTAGCATGTGCCTAACACAGAAGACTATTAAGCTAATTGTGTCAATGAATATAAGGTGAGAAGAAGGAAGCATAAGAACGTGACTTTTAAGCAGTTGGCTGATATCAGTATTGACAAGGTGCAAAATTATCTTTCAGATTCAAAATCTAAAATTTTCTCTCCTAGATGTGATGTCCCCTTCCTGATGTGCCATTTGATTTTCCCTAGAATCACAATTGCAACAAATTAGGGCTAGGGTTACATCTTACCAAGTAAACATTCCTTTAAATATTGTGATCCTAGATTTGAATCCTACAATCATAACATAAATAACATATACAAGAATATATCCATATATCTAATCAATGATTAGGGTTAGATAATATCACATCAAATCATATATTATCCATAAGATTATGGAAGCATAATAAGATTGGAGGAAGAAACATGATAGGTCTACCCAAAGCCATTTCTACACTAAGCCAAAGAGTGGATGTCTACCAAAGTCCTCTTCTTTGCTTGCATAGTGGTTTGCTTGTCCTTGCTTTCCCTATCAATGTCTTATCCTCCCAAAGACACATGCCACCTTGCGGAATTGGGATGAGGCGCAAGGGGGTTTCTCAGTCCTATGTAAGTGCCCTTTTCGCCTCCTTACATAATGTAAGTGCTCTCTTGGCCTCCTTATATGATGCAAGTGCTCTCTTGGGCTCCTTAAAATGCAAGTGCTACCTTCGCCTCCTTACACAACCCTCTTTACCCTCCTCTTATACCTCAAACCCTTTCTACGAGGTGGGTTGCAGATAGTTGAGAAGATCCTATATTCTATTATGAGCATTGATCTCAGCGTTATCTATTATTCATAAACACATGAGTGTGTGTGTGTGTGTGTGTGTGTGTGCGTGCTACCTTGGCCTCCTTACACAACCCTCTTTACCCTCATCTTACACCTCAAACCCTTTCTACGAGGTGGGTTGCAGATAGTTGAGAAGATCCTATATTCTGTTATGAGCATTCATCTCAGCGTTATCTATTATTCATAAACGCATGTGTGTGTGTGTGTATTCCACAATTACTTCTTCTAGTATTTTAAAACATAAGCACTTACAATTTTGGTCCTTAGTTAGGCCCTATTTTAGTGTCCAAGGCTTTCATGCCCATTATGCTTGAGTACACCTCGATTTTGTGCACATTTTTGGAATCCTCATTATCAAAATTAACCCCCAATTAAAATCTGAGCCTTTTGTGCCTCGTAAAGGGTGACTTGTGACATATGGGTGACCCAAGTTGCCCCCTACATCAAGAGGTGCCCCTTACACACTAACTTGGACCCAAATTTGAATTGGAGGTCAATATTTTGATTTTGGGTGAGATTTCAAATCCTTATCGGCCTCCTTCGACTTTTGATCCTTGAAATGGCACGCTTTTTCCTTTATGCAATTTCAATTCAACTTAAGGTTAATTCCTATACAGGGGTTTGACTGAGAAAAAACTCTTTCTCCCAGCATTTTTCCCATTTTCTGACTGCAGGTGACAGGTGGCGAAGTTTCGGATCTAATTACAAGAAGGCATAACAGTCTACTTCAGATCCCTAGCTTTCCCATTAACTTTTGGCAAAGCAAGGGCTACTCCCACAATCATAACATAAATAACATATACAAGAATATATCCATATATCTAATCAATGATTAGGGTTAGATAATATCACATCATAATCATATATTATCCATAACATTATAGAAGCATAATAAGATTGGAGGAAGAAACATGATAGGTCTACCCAAAGCCATTTCTACACTAAGCCAAAGAGTGGATGTCTACCAAAGCCCTCCTCTTTGCTTGCAGAGTGGTTTGCTTGTACTTGTTTTCCCTATCAATGTCTTATCCTCCCAAAGACACATGCTACCTTGCGGAATTGGGCTAAGGCACAAGGGGGTTTCTCAGTCCTATGTAAGTGCCCTTTTTGCCTCCTTACATAACGTAAGTGCTCTCTTGGCCTCCTTATATGATGCAAGTGCTCTCTTGGGCTCCTTAAAATGCAAGTGCTACCTTCGCCTCCTTACACAACCCTCTTTACCCTCCTCTTACACCTCAAACCCTTTCTACGAGGTGGGTTGCAAATAGTTGAGAAGATCCTATATTCTATTATGAGCATTCATCTCAGTGTTATCTATTATTCATAAACGCATGAGTGTGTGTGTGTGTGCATGCTACCTTGGCCTCCTTACACAACCCTCTTTACCCTCCTCTTACACCTCAAACCCTTTCCACAAGGTGGGTTGCAGATAGTTGAGAAGATCCTATATTCTATTATGAGCATTCATCTCAGCATTATCTATTATTCATAAACGCATGTGTGTGTGTGTATTCCACAATTACTTCTTCTAGTGTCTTAAAACATAAGCATTTACAATTTTGGTCCTTAGTTAGGCCCTATTTTAGTGTCCAAGGCTTTCATGCCCATTATGCTTGAGTACACCTCGATTTTGTGCACATTTTTGGAATCCTCATTATCAAAATTAACCCCCAATTAAAATTTGAGCCTTTTGTGCCTCGTAAAGGGTGACTTGTGACATATGGGTGACCCAAGTTGCCCCTACATCAAGAGGTGCCCCTTACATGCTAACTTGGACCCAAATTTGAATTGGAGGTCAATATTTTGATTTTGGGTGAGATTTCAAATCCTTATCGGCCTCCTTCGACTTTTGATCCCTGAAATGGCACGCTTTTTCCTTTATGCAATTTCAATTCAACATAAGGTTAATTCCTATACAGGGGTTTGACTGAGAAAAACCTTTTTCTCCCAGCATTTTTCCCATTTTCCGATTGCAAGTGACAGGTGGCGAAGTTTCGGATCTAATTACAAGAAGGCATAACAGTCTACTTCAGATCCCTGGCTTTTCCATTAACTTTTGGCAAAGCAAGGGTGACTCCCACAAGTAGGGGTAAGTCTAAGTGCCCACGCATTCTAGATCGCCCCTGACAAACAGATTGGACTGAAACTCTGTGTGCATGTCAATGACTTTGTCTATTTCTCAAATCTGGTCCCAAAATTTGCATATTAGTCTGTTTGTTGTCTGTATGCTCAAATTACCTCCATTGTATCCTTTTTCAACCTATTTACCTCATTTCTTCATTCCAAATTGCATCAATCAATCTAATCTTAGTCAAGGGAGAAAACTATTATACCCATTCAGCGCTTGAGTTCCCTTCAGCCTAGCAGGTACTTTCCCTTTCCTAATGTAATGAAAGAAAGATGGAATTTGGGATGTGATGTTTCCTAACTCGTTTGATCATCCTAGTGAACACTCATTCCAACCCCTTTTCCATTGCCCCCCATTTTTCATCACATTTGATGAACCCGACTCTCTTACATTTTCATTCTGATTTGATGTTTAGATCAGATTTGCAATGCATTTTGAAAGATTAGAGTTTACTTCATGCATTTCCTTAGCTTGTATGTTTAATCATTATGATACATTAAGTCTTGTTTTGCATGATATCTATCTTTCTATTTCAGATCTGATTTACATTTACATTATAAAATGTTAAATGATCAATCAGTTACTAGTTTGCATTGTTTAGGCATCTCTTTCTTTCATTGTTTTGTGCATGAGTTTCATAACATTAATTCCTACATATAACATACCTGTGAGAAGAAGTTGTAGACTTATGGGTTCCTTTAAGGGTGTTGATCCTAAGTACTCTAATGTATTCCATAGGAATGTAGATCATACCACTATACCTACTAATGACATAACTACTATTGTTGAGAATCCTTCTTCCCATTCTCATGATGAGGATGAATCCTCAAGGGTATCTCCTACCCAAGGGCAAAAACTTTCCCATGATTTTAAAAAGCTTGAACAATGATTAGGTCAAGAGCATATCTCATCTTATTGATGATAATCCCAAAACTATGAAATGTTGTGCTCAAGATCTTAATCTTTCCAATCCTAATAACCATGTTGAGAATTTTATTCATATTCCAACATCATTACCTAATGTGCTTACATATACTCCATCTATCATGGATACATCTATTCAAAAATTCAATCCTACACATGTTAGTCTTAAAGTATTCCTAATCCCATCATCCCTCCTATGAGTGTCCCATGTATTTCCCAACCTTCATCTATACCTACTTACCATAATGTCCCACTTTCATATTCCAATGCTCCATCCATTTCCCATAACATTCCACATCCTTCATTTTCACACGTCCAATACCAACATATCCGCCAAAGCCACCATTAATAACCTTGCACAAAGTGTTTTATTCTTACGACTTGCCTACATAACCCAATCCAAATTCAGCATTCCCACTTGTGACATTGCTAGCCCTTTGTCCCAAGAAATTATTTGTGCCATTATCCCTCAATACATGCAAATACTTCACTTGGAGACATATAATGGAAAAGGTGATCCCTTGACTCATGAAAACATTCCAAACCTTGTGTAGTGACTTCTCTAATAATCATAGACTTGTGGCTAAATTGTTTACTAGGACATTTAGACATAAAGCCTTACAATGGTTTCGTTCTTTTCCTTCCTATTCTATTGATTCATTTCAAAAACTTGCTAATGCTTTCATTCAACATTTTCAAAATAATATTGGTCCTCAAATTTCTTTAATTGATTTGATCCATTGTAAGCAAGGTATTTAGGAAAAAGTGACTATTTGCATGCTCAAATTTCTTATCATGTGACTCATATAGATGTTCAACTAGAGATAAGATGTTGCTTTCTGAGATTACTTCTTTTACCCAATTGTGTGTAGTGCTTCATAATTATTAGTTTTAGGTGAGCCAATTTGAGTCATCCACTCCAATGGCTCCGGTTGATAAGGGTGATGCCTCTCAACAATCATCCCAAAAGTTCCAAAATCCCAACAAAGGTTTTATCAAAATCAACAACTATTCCAACAATGTGTATGCACAAGTGGCAGCTGCAACATCAAGTGTGGCTCCTTTGTCATCCGTGTTTAAACCATCTCATACTTTTACATCTCTTGATGAGTCTTTGCATAATGTTATGTTGAAGTTGATAAATGCAAATATTTTGAAACTTTCTCCCATCAAACCGACTGACCCTTCCAAACCATTGCCAACTTCCCATGATCCCAAAGCCTTTTGTCAATACCATCGTCATCCTAGCCATGGATACTAAGAAGTGTTTCCATTTGAAGACTATTATCCAAGACCTTATTGATAACAATACCACAATTGTTGAGGGTGTGAATGATAAAGGAAACATATCTGTTGCACCCCCTAACCAAAAATCTGTAAATCTATACCAATCCTTTGCCTTCCCATTCTACCAATACTATTGAGCCTACCATATTCCCTTCTTCAACCAATGTTATTGTGCCTCATGAACCCATTACCATGGATCTTGATAATATGTGTAATATGGCCAATAATAGTGTTAATCTCATTGATCAATCAAAAACCAAACCCAAACCTAAACTTGCCCCTTGCATTACATTTGATCCAAAGAAAACTATTAAGGCACCCTGGTCCTCTTTATATTTCTACGAAGATTAATGATAAGTTCTCTTGAGGAGTGCTTATTGATCCTACTTGCATGGTGAATGTTATAACTAAGGAACATCTCTACACAAGACAATTTCATCGAGACTCCTATGACAACTCATATGTGATGATTAAGACTTTTAATGGTATTACTTGTCCTACCAATGGTTCCATCACTTTTCCCATAAAAGTTGGTAAGAAGTGCGTAAATGTCGCCTTTGTTGTTAGCCCAACTTCTGATCAATTCTAAGTGAGACTTGGCCTTTCTTGTGTTAACTTTTTCTACCAGATTTGAACATATGTTGTACAAAAATAAAATAGTGAACACAAAACATAGAATTACCATGGGAAAACTCTCCAACTTGAGGGAGAAAAACCCAGTGACAAAATATTACTTTATTGATGAATAAATAGAAGTTTGAATTACAATTCACACCAAACTAGCTTCACTGAAGTAACAATCATGACCTCTAAGTATTTGTAGACAATAATGAACAGTGTATACATACAATTATTCAAGCAAAGAATGTCCCAAACCTGTAACTTGAAACAATACGAATACCATCTAAAAGTATGAACTTGTCTTGCACACAAAGAAGCGGAATCTTCATTGTCTTTACAATGAAGAGTTTCTCGTATCAATTGAAGCAATTGTCGTTACAAAAGAAAATGACTACATTATCTTGAACCGTCTGTCAATGAAAGGATAACCATTGACGATAAAAGAGAGATGACCAGCTGACTAGTTGAAATGTCTTCAGAGAATATAGATTATTATTTATAAAAAATACGAATCGGCATCAGCGGAATATGAGCCAAAACTCATCACATAGAAGGTGAAATAGCAACACATCGCAAAGACAACTATCTCAAATATGGGAGAAAGATATCTCTTGTAGCTATATCATCAACACCTTGGCTCACTTCCATGAAAGCTATTGTCTCTCCTATCCATAAGTGTTCGGAATTTCCCCACAATAGAGAAATCATCACAATCAATCATAGTTTCTATCATAATTTAGCAACTCGTGGAAACTTTGACCTTGACTTCTTTTGGCCTACCATGACTCAACCATCACAACCTCGCCAAGATCATCTCTTCTTGTCCTACCAAAAACTAAAAGCCCAAAAGATATCTGAACTAAGCATTCCTAAGGATGTCCCATCTCCTTGTCCTCCACCTAAGACTCCTTCCTACAGCTCATATTCCTCCTACCTATACTTTTGTTCCACCTATATCTTACAAATGTTGTGTTCTCTATCTCTCAACCTAGAGAGGTTCCTTCCATTCTTCCTCCTAAAGAAAAGGAACCAATGTTGATTGATCTTATACCTTCCCGAATATCAAGCAAAACCAAATGCAACCATTGTGCTTGTGACCGCCACAATAGATGTCGTGCTAGGGCCCGTGAGCTAGCTTCCCAAACCATTTCCTCCCCTCAAACACCTCATAATAATTTGATTCACTTTGACCAACCTATGCATAGCCCGAGGGAGGAAGTTAATCTAAAGAGTTAAATTGTCTAAACATGATGATTGTTCTTTTTGTATTGTTATTAATTTAAATGATGAAGATACTCTTGATGATGATAACAATGTTAATGATGCAAATGATGTTGATCCTAACAATTCTGATATGCATGAGGCTATTGAAATAAATCATGAATTATCTACAAAATTTTCACAAATGTTATCCCTAGCTCCTTCTGACAAAGTGATTCATCATTAGAGCATGGTCCCTGTTTGGAACTTGTTGTAGCTCCATTTATCGTGCTCGACATTGCGCCTCTTGCATGTTACCCACCTTCCCTAAGCAATGAGAACCAAGATGAAGGGCAAGCAATACTCTTGACTAGCTCCTCTTGTACGGTGGATTCTTTTGTGTGTTTGCGTGTTCGTATTGTGCTTCCCCGTGATGTGTTGCTTGTTATATGTTTCGTGCACATTTCTTTAGACGACCCTTGTTGCCCCGTTGGCACAAGGTGATAAAGGGATCGAACCTATCATGACATTCCTCTATTTGTGTCTCAATTCTTCTATATGCTGTATACATGTTATGTCGTGCATGAGCTATAGTTGTTAATGTGTCTTTGTGTTGTCTATTTAGGGACAATACAAAGTGGTAGCAACCATCTTTCTTTTTGGTCTCCGCAATGTTGACCCAAAAAGGATTTTCTTCACATATCTTATGTGATCTTCCATTGTGCTCGCAGTTCTACTACCTTTAAGGGATGATGTCAATTCATTTTGCCATAATTCTTGATAGACATGAGTTATCATAAGATCATATTGACCCTAGAGTTAGTAATTCCCTTTTGTGCTCTCTTTGTCATGTGACTCATTTCCCTTGGTTTTGTCCTTGTTTGGGGGCAAGTCATAGTGGAAACATGCTTGTCTTTTGGATGTATCCTACCTTAAAGCTATTGCTCCCGTTAAGGCGTACACAATTGCTTTAATGTGGGGGCATACACTTTGCTCTTTGTTACATATCATGGACACACCATATTGATCATGTTTTGTGAATTACTTCGCAAACCCTGCCTTTTTCTTAGTAATCTACTCTTAACAATTTCTTTTGGAAACAATGTTTCCTTAGGCCTAATCCTTCTTTACAGACTCCTTTGGAGACAATTCTTACCCTAGGTCTAATCCTTTTTAACATTATCATTTTAGCAAATTCCTTTGGAGACAATGCTTTTCTTAGACCTAATCCTCCTAGGGCGGATTTCCTTGCAGACAATGCTTCACTTGGTTATCTTTTTGATGGGTTGACTAGCATAATGCAACTTGCTAGACTATCAACTCCATCTTTTGCACCCCTTTCTTTACATGACCCATAGTAAGTTTTACCTTACTAGGCTACTTTGGTCGTGTTCTCTCTCTTTTATGGATGTTGCTTTTGTCTTGGTTGAAGATTAATGAGGACCTAAGTTGGTTGGGGGCTTGGTGTTTTCCTTGTTGCTTTTACCTTGATGAAATCTCATTCCTATGCTTTGATCTACTTTACCGTGAGTATGAAGCAGGTTAATGCTCCCGCTAAAGTGGGAGCTAAATGAGGCATCCTAAATCTTAAGCACTTACAATTTTGGTCCTTAGTTAGGCCCTATTTTAGTGTCCAAGGCTTTCATGCTCATTATGTTTGAGCACACCTTGATTTTGTGTACATTTTTGGAATCCTCAATTAAAATTTGAGCCTTTTTTGCCTCGTAAAGGGTGACCAAGGACATAAGGAGCAACTCAAGTCACCCCCTACATTGCGAGGCGCCCCTTACACGCTAACTTGAGCCAACTTTGAATTGAAGGTCGGTATTTTGATTTTGGGCAGGATTTCAAATTCTTGTCAGCCTCCTTCAACTTTGAGCCCCTAGGAGAGGTATAAAAACAAGGCTACCTCCCTCATTTTGGGACCCATACACACACATGCATCCATCAACTTGGAATTGAAGAGGTTACATTACAATCCACTTCAAACAAATCAAGTTCATTCAAGCATCAAGCATGGAAGATATTGAGTAATGTCTAGATCCTAGCATTTGTGGAGGCATTTATGTTCTTCCTATCCTAGATCCAAGGTCAAGACTACATCAAGACAACTTTCAAGCATCTCCATGACGAATTCAACACTTGTGAAGGTATAACATCTTGTCAAGCCTCTGCTACTGACAACACACTTTTTCCTTTATGCAATTTCAATTTAACTTCAAGGTTAATTCCTATATAGGGGTTTGACTAAGGCAGAATCCTTTCTCCCAACATTTTCCCCATTTCTTGTGTGCAACTGACAGGGGGCGGAGTTTCGGATCCGAATACAAGAAGGCATAACAATCTGCTTTAGATCCCTGGCTTTCTCATCACCTTTTGGCAGAGTGAGGGCGACTCCCACAAACAAGGGCGGGTCCAATTGCCCCCCACACTCCAAGTTGCCCCTGACAAATAGATTGGGCTGAAACTCTATGTGTAGGTCAATGGCTTTGTCTATTTCTCAAGTCTGGCCCCAAAATTTGCATATTAGTCTATTTGTTGTCTATATGCACAGATTATCTTTGTTGCATCCTATTTCATCCTATTTACCTCATTTTCTTCATTTCAAATTGCATCAATCAATCTACTCTTAGTAAAGAGAGAAAACTCCTATATTCGTTCAGTGCTTGAGTTCCCTTAAGCCTAGCGGGTACTTTCCCCTTCCTAATGTAATGAAAGAAAAAATGGAATTTGGGATGTGATGTTTCCTAGCTTGTTTGATCGTCCTACTAAACACTCATTCCAACCGCTTTTCTATTGTCCCCATTTTCTTCATCACACCTGTAAATAGGAAGGGTACTAAAAAATGGCGGGCCTAGATAAATTCTTGATATAAGTGTTGATCAGTCATGAAACAGTTTTGGGTGTTGGTGCTGACTTGCTTTTATATTTTTTGATGATTGGTTTGCAAATGTAAAGAACTGCTCAAGATGTTCAACTGTTGACGAAGCTCCTTCTACCTCAGCCCTATTCCTTTGATATCTTTTTAGCCTTCTGAGCAGTGGCAACTCTAGGGAGGAGACATACTTCTTCAAGTTAATTATTTGTCCCTTGTTGATCGCACTGCTTCAAACTTGTTAGTAATTTAATTATTATTCATTATCAATTGGATCTTTATTATCATTGATCATTGTTTTTGATAACAGATCGTTGCTTAAAACCCGTTTATTCTTATTTGCTTGCTTAACACTTATTATCCCCTTTGTTGGTGATAAAGGCCTACCTTGATGTGGGGGCATGACAGCCACCAACTTCATAAGAGTTGAGTCACCACTTCATTGTTGTCTTTGAGAATAATATATTATTCCCCAAGTTGATATCCCTTGGATGACCTCAAATGAACCTTCTCCCCTTTATATCTTCCAATGTGAGGGAGAGTCACAATTCTTCATCATGTCTGCCCCTTTGCAATGCTCACAACCTTTCACAATTACCATGTTTCGAAAGAGTCACAACCTTTCATCATTTCTACCCTTGGAGAGTCACAACCTTTCATAATTACAGCCCTTCGATAGAATTACAACCCTTCATCATTGCTGCCCTTTGAAAGAGTCACTTCCTTATTTTCTTCACATTCCTTTCTTCTTCCACTAATCCTTTTTTAATTCATATACTCTCCTCTTTCTTCCTTCCTCCATATCCCTTTCAAATGAACTCTCCTCCCTTTTAAATCTTATGTTGAGGGAGTCAAAACTCTTCATTGCATATCTCTTGACATTTAATTAAACTTAATTAACTCGTTATTATATTATATTTTATTTTATTTTATTATTACCTATTTAGTATTATATATTAATTTTATTATTATTATTTATTATTAAATACTATTTCAGAAAGGGGACATTTCACTAGATTTGCAGTGGCTAACATAGATCAGAAGCCTCTGCCTAGTGTTGATTAGTTTCTTAGGGAGAGCAGCTCAATTCCAAGTAAGACTAAACCTGTGATAGACCAAAATAAAGTGTATCTGCAAGCAAAAGTTGCTAAAAAGGTTTCAGAGACAGCAAAAGAAAAGGCTCAAAAATTAGCCAACACATTGCAGCCCAATCAAGGAAAAATGGTTACTTAATTAACTTGTAATTATATTATATTATATTTTTTTATTATTTATTTATTATTATATTTAAATTTTATTATTATTATATATTATTAAATCCTATTTCAAAAAGGGGACATTACACTAGATTTGTGGTGGCTAACATAGATCAGCAGCCTCTGCCTAGTGCTGATTAGTTTCTTAGGGAGAGCAACTCAATTCCAAGTAAGACTAAACCTATGATAGACCAAAATAAAATATATTTGCAAACAAATGTTGCTAAAAAGGTTTCAGAGACAGCAAAAGAACAGGCTCAAAAATCAGCCATCACATTGCAGCCCAATCAAGGAAAAATGGTTACCTCTCTGTCTTCTTCCATACAAAAACAGATATAAGAGCTGCTGGAGGTAGCGGTGGTGATGAGGAAGGCAAGAGAAACTCAAGACCTCTTGTGATACATATCTACTATCTAGTGCCTACAACTAAAAATCCACACAAGTAACAATGGAAAATGTGAAGTCTCCTCCTAGGCTACAACCAAATCCAGAAAATCGGGTCAGTCACATATTCCTAATTTCACTTCTACTTCACCAACTTCTCACTCTCCATACAAGTCACCTCCACATCATCGTCCACCACTTGCACCTAGGGATGTTGTTTCAACATCCAGTTCCAAAACCCCTTCTATCTCACATCCTTCTCCTCCTTTGCCTCATCCTCAAAACCCTCCATCTTTTGTTCCTTACCTCCTAAATTGCCTATCATCACTTCCCCTTCCCCTGCAAGAAGTCCTCCTAGGAAACAACAAAATTTGGGAGAAGCACAGAGATTTGTGAGATTTAAGTTTACACAGACAAAGTTTGTATCTTCATATCCAAACAACTTTTCAATATTCTCATCTCTCCTTACTGAGTCAACCCAAAAGAAGCTTAAGAGAAAATCTAGAAAGAAAAAGGACACAAAGGTCATATGACTGTTGAAGTACCTATGATTGTCGAAGAAAAAGAAGCACAAGATATTGAACTTCAAAAAATTTCACGTAGTACAAACTGGCTTAGAATCACAATCAAGACAAAGTGATATCAATCTCTTCCAAATAGCTTCTGAAAACTAAGTTGTCGGTTCAGATACCGGTATGGATGCGGGTTCAAGATTCAGGTTCGAAATTCATCCAATTTTTTTTTGGTTGGGTTCGGATTTGTTTTGGGTTCATTCATGCAAGAAATTTTAAAATATATATATATGCAGCAGCAAATAAGTTCATACACCACTATGCTAATATTAAAGCAACATAGCAAAATACACCACCACATATATTAACATTTTAGTCCAAATGACATAACAAAATGTCAAAATACACCATCATATCAATGTTTTGGTTCAAAATTTAGAAACGATAATGTCGACATTAATAATCAACCATCAGTGATCAGATATCATCAAAAACCATCAAACAAATCATCATCATTCTGTTGTTGCAGATTAGAAGCACAAAAAGTGCCACTAGCATCGGTACTAGCAATGTCAAGATCAGCCTCAACATCACTAGGTAGCTCGTGATCATCATCATCAAGTGCAAGTGCATCAAAGTGGGCAATCGAATCTTCCAACACCGCACACTCTGGTTCAACATCCCAATGCTTTGCCTCCCCTTTTTTGTAACTATTTTCTTTGTGTGTTGTGAGCCTCAAGTTTGAATGCACAAAGACCAAGTTATCTACCTTCTTGGAGCTACTATATTCCTCTTTGCAATGGCTACATATTGCCATAGTGGAGAGCATTTGTTTGTTTTGAAGCGGGAGTTTTCAGTGCTAGAACACTTGCCATTCTATGAATCTACAAACAATGCACAAAGCCACAAACTAAAATAAAAGAAAAAGAAAATAAAACTAGATAGCTCAATTCATTTTGTTAAAAAAATGCAAAAAAACTTTTAAAAACAAACAACATAAACAAAACCCTACCTCTTTTATTTATCTCTGTTATTTCCCAGATAAAGACTTCACCACAGGGACAGCTTGAATTTACTCAGATTTGCAGACTTAAACACCCAGAAAAGTGGGGGCAATATGCTTCGGCAAGGATCACTATAAACTCACAGTTACTTGGGTATATTGTGAGTGTATTGTAACAGGTATTGTGAGTGTATTGTGAGCAACAATAAACCTGGAATAGATAATTTCTTGTGCCGCAGTAAGAAAGCTACACCTAGAAACATCCAAATAAAACCTCATAAAATTGCCCCAAATGCATGAGCTACCGTTGCCTTCCACAAATGACATATAAAATGGCAAAAAAACTTTACAGACAAATCGCTTTTAGGGTTGGAGGGTTGAATAGACCTAAAATAGCAAAAACACTTTATTGAAAAGTCCACGAAATGGACGTTTGGAGCCAAATTTGTCCCAAATTTGACCGAAATTCTTCCAGGGCTCGCGCGGGTGTTTGCAGCGAATTCGCACCATATCCGAATTTGCAGCGAAACGACTGTCGAACTCCACTGGGTCTGAGCAAATGTGGTAACTTAGTCTGAAAACCTCAAGGAAAGAGTTGATGAGGACAAGGCAGCACTCAAGCTGAAAACAGGCAGCTAAAAGAGTTTATAGCTCGCCTTCTGCAGCCCATACCAAACACGACAGGTTTTGTGCCACAAGTTTTGCATTCTAGTGATGGGCAGAGGTAATTGGATCAGCTAGTTACACATGGGAGAAACAAACAAAAGCAAATTGACAAAATTTCTCAACAGTGGTCACAGGTAATTGATGTACTATATGCATTGTTGATTAAAGCAAAAGAGTCAAGGCATCAAAATTCAGATTGAGAAGATGCCATGATGAATAAGGTCTCCACCTATCAACATTTTATGCAATAAATTAATTAAGCTCCCTGCAACTAATTGTCTGCCAGAAACTCTGAACAACTTCCTTTAATGAACATTTATGGTACCTGAGTACTCAATTATCCAGCTTACTTTAGACATCAGTTGTCCAAGAAACAGTGAGCATTGCCATTGCTCATGAAAATCTAATGCATCTAATGAATTATAATGGTGATGAAGAGAAATTTACACAATAGCAAACCATGTTGGGGTGAAATATGTGAACATCTCATGGAAGGTTGTATATGAATGATGAAGTGGTTTATTTATATTCTTGTGATGGCTCTTTACGTTGTTATGGCCAATAGTTATCATCACTTAGTTTTTATTATTCTTTGGCATGTTTTCTATTATAAGCTAGCTACGTTACATGCCACCCCAGATATGCTTTGGCTGCAAAACTTAGAACATATAACATTATTTCATGACATTAACAAGGTTATGGCTAGTAGTTATCATCATTTAGATTTTATTATTCTTTGTCTTGTTTTCTTATAAGCTAGGTATTTTATAAGACAACTAGATATGCTTTGGCCACAAATGCTAGTAACAAATAACAGGTGGCATAAATGTTGGTCTAAATGGGATAATGATTTTCACAAGTCTGGAGAATAACATCTTTTGCCCATGCCTTGGAATTTTTATCTCAGTATTCCTATAACACATACCAATGATCAACAAGAATTCAAGAAAAAATTTATAATGGTAAAAAGCTCTTTAGATAACACAAAGTCTATGCCCACATGCCACCAAACAACTTCAAGAAAAAATACCAAAATAGGAATATTGGTTTTTGAAAAGAGCATGGCAGTAGACCCGAAAAAAAAATTAAAGAAATGTAGTTTAAAGAACACCCATGTGAACAATAAACAGGGTGCAAATAGAAATTTAGAAAAGCGTGACTAATTAGTTTGTCCCAAGATTTATCATGCCTACCTTTAGAAAGCATCATGCATTGAGCTGTCCCCATCAACAAATGACTCTTCCTCTTCACTACACTATTCTGGTGTGGTGCATAAGGAAGGGCATGCTAAAATTGAATGCCTTGAGATGTACATTATCTGTTTTTAGCTTCTAAATGTGATGACCTGCAGAATAATGAACAAATGCCTTGAGTGCAACAAAGTTATCCAGCAAATACATTTGTGCTTCAAGAAGTACACCCAAGCTCTACGAGAATAGTCATCATTGAAGGTCAGCAAATACTTAGCACCTGAAACAGATGGAGAAAGCAGGCCATGAAGATTATCATTCACAAGCTCAATTGGTGCCTTCCCTCTCACCCTCATTGACTTTCTCTTCATATTGTTCTCCGAATGCACATCCATCATAGCAACAATTAGAACGCCATCAAAGCGAGAAATGGAACAAAGACCGTCAAAAAGTTTATTTAGATTCTACAAGAAGCAATCATTTAAGTGCCCAAGCCTCTCATGCCAAAGTTTACTCACATCATAAGCATGAGCAATGAAAGCTATGTTACCAGGTCCTTGTCTACAGACACTCCGTTCCCGCTCCAGTTTGAACAGGGCCCAGGTCTGAGCTCAATTCACTGCAGGTCTGGGTTCGAGCTCCATCTCAGCTCACTGTGGGTTCGAGCAAGGTCCGGCCTACAGTCTGTGGGTTCATTCCTGCCGAATCTGGGAGGAATTTTGACATATTTTCGCCAACCCAAGCAGAATTTGACGAGTTTGAATTTTTTTAAGTGTTTTTTTTGCCAAATAGGAAAATTCAAACCCCCTCCCCCAGCCCTAGTTTGACCACTAAAAACATCAAAAAGGTAAACCGTAAAACCTATTACATTTATGTACATTAGAATGAAAAACAAAACCATTTTGCTCCATTGTTGAGCTTTCCTTTTCGTTTGCCATTGCACAAAGAGTTGAAGATTGATTGTTGCATACTCAGAGCTGGTCCTTGTGCTATTCCCATGTAGGTGCAAGTGTTAATTCATTCTCAAAAACATTGAAGAGGAAAATTTCAACAAAAGAGGTAGGTTTTTCTTGTTTTTTGTTCTTGTTTTTCCTTCCATTTTTTAACAAATTGAAATGAACTCTCTAGTTTTGTTTTGTTTTTTTTCATTTTGGTTTGTGGTTTTGTGCCTATCCATGTTTATATAATGGCAAATGCTTCTAGCTGTGGGAGCCAGGTCTGCTTTAAAACAGACCCACACTCCCCTTTGGAAATGTGGAAATGGTAAAACAACTACTAGGTGGAGAAGGCTTCAATTGGATTTTTAAAAAAATACAATATAATAGCTCATATAGTCAAGTGAAAGCACATTTATACTTTATCCCTCAACAAATCATCAAATTTTGTCCAGGTATGCCAAAAGGTAAAGGCCTTAAAGCCTTCTTATAGAGGAACAAATAATGGCATATATTGAAGAGCAAGCAAAAGAAAATGAAGCAGCAGGGAAATTGCTACAGGTCCTCATCCTTTGCAAAAGTCTATGAAAGGATCGAAAGCCTCTCCATCAACTTCCAATCTTGAATCTACCAAAGTGCCATCCATTCTTGTCTATACCTCAAGAACAACCTGTGACACATAAGAGACCAAAAGGACCCTTGGAAACAGCATTTTGCAATGACAGTAGAGAGATTTCCAAGCAAAACATAGCTAGATGTATCTATGCTAATGGATTGACATTTAATGATATTCACTTACCTTATTGGCAAAATATGGTGAGATCAATTAATGAGGCTCCAAAGGGTTTCACGGGCTCAGGTTATAAGGTGTGTACTTCCTTAGGACAAAGAGGTGAAACATGTAGAGGATTCCTTGAAGCCCATCAAAGATTCATGGTTTGAAACAAGGGTATCCATCGTATCTATCAAATGGAAAAATGCAAGAAATTGTCCATTGATCGATGTATTTTGCAGTGTCCCCTAAAGGGGCAATGTTTTTGAAAGCAGTGTATTGTGAAGAATAAATAAAGGATGGTCCATTTATTGCTAAATACTTTTCCAAGCAATTGAAGGAGTTGGCCCTTGAAATGTTGCTCGAGTTGTAAAAAACAATACCAAAAACTATAGGGCTTCTAGGTTATTGGTTGAGGAGCGGTATTCACACATTTTTTGGACACCTTGTGTTGTCCACTCGCTCAACCAATGCTGCAACAAATTGGCAACAAAGTGCAATGCATCAAACAGGTGTATGTTGATGCTGAGGAGATCCAAATGTTCATCACCAACCACCATATGTCAGAAAGCATATTTAGACAATTCTCAAAATTGGAGCTGTTGAAGGTAAGTTAAATAATAATATGTTTCACTTTAGTAAACTATTTAAGTTTTTAATTAATTTTTATTTTTTATTATTTTGATTTTGAAATAAGTTGATGAGGCCCATTTTGCCTCCAACACATTGCATTGAGACAACTTGTGAAGGTTCATGGGGCACTATCTAGCATGGTAATCAGCTCTAATTGGTGTATATCGAGGCAATCTAGCACTAAATGGGCAGCAAACATTAGGACAATGAAAACACTAGATGACACTTGGTGGCGTTGTGTTGAGTACCTCCCAAATTTAACAAAGCCCATATTGAGCATGATCCATTATACTGACATGGATAGACCTTGTTTGGGTGAGGTATATGATGGCATCGACTCAAAGATTGAGAAGATGAAAATCAGCATAAATGAGAAAGAGCAAGATCTGAAGGCACATTCGCCAAAGAACTACAACAAATCATTGTGGAGAGATGGAACAAAACGACCACTCCATTGCACCTACTTGCCTTTGCATTGAGTCCCAAGTATTACAGTCAAGAGCTCCTTACTGGCACAAGAGTTGCCCCATATAGAGATCCTGAAGTTGCTCGGGGATACAACGCAGCCCTTTGCAAACTCTTTCACCATGACTACAATGAGGGCTGAATTCATGAGTAATGCGAGCACAAATGAGTGTGGTCTTGAAGCTCTTTGGGACAAGCATAGGGTTGATTCTCATAGTTGGTGGCAGAGTCCCCAAACTCGCCTAAACTCAATGAGCCACAAGTCGGGTGACCCTGGGCGAGTCCCAAAGAGGCCCAGATTCGGACGAGTCTAGGTTGAGACTAGCCACAACTCGCAAGTCGGCGAGTCACATGCTAACCCAACGAGTCCCGATGATGGAACTCAGCTGGTGTTGGCAAAAAAAAAGTTCAAAAAAAAAAACATAAAAATTTAATGTTTTAAGTTGTTGTTTTGGTGCTATTTGTTCATTGCAACCCTAAAAAGCATTTCATTTCATTGTATTGAGAAGAAAGGAGAAGTGTAAGATTAGAAGAAAAACAAGAGTCCATAGAAGTGCAACAGACAGGGAGGAAGAGCTAAAAATCTTCAACAAATCACATTGGGACAGCGTAATACATGCATTTGGAGCATCAAAGAGTCCATACCAGCAATTGCAAAGAGCTCTCATCTCATTTCAAATTTGGTAAGAGGTCAGTGTGAAATTTTATGGACTTTTAATTTTTTTTGTATTTTGATGTTCTAATAAACAATCTTCATTGTTTTTGTTATTTCAAAATCTTCATTGTTGTAGGTGGAGGAGATGAGAAATTGTTGCCAAGACTATGTCGAAATTAATATATGATTTTCACTCGGGATATGATGGATCTTTGTGTGTTGTTTCTACATTTTGCATGGTTTTTACTTCTTGAAGTCTAGTTAAAGTTCATTGATTTTAATGGAGAAAAGTGGCGATATGTGATGAATTCTTTGGTTCATACCATTTGTAGTTTGTTGATTGCAAATTGCAGTGTATGGTTAGTTTGAACACAACTTAAGCAAAGTTAGATTGTGGAAGTTCATTTAGATTGTGCCTGTATTAGGTATTCAAATGAATGATTATAATATGAAAATCCTTCATTACCTTTGGAGATTAAATCATCTTTGTGTAGTTGTTTAATTTGGCGAAGCAAAGCTTGGTTAAGGAATTCACTCATCTAAGCATCATTTGTTGATATCATTGTCCTTAGGAGTAGCATATATTCTCTAAACCCTTGCCCTTTTCATCTTTTTGAAGTCTAAGTTTGAGTCGGTATTCAAGTTCCAGCTACTTTAAGGAAGAACAATTGATAAAGTCCAGGAACATTTGCGTGAGGGGAGAACATTTGCGTAAGTCCCCTCGTGATTACCAACAATATCACAGCATATTCACTAAGTTATATCCAACATAAAGTTGCTTGTACACATTGTAAACCTTGGGGTTGCTTCAGTTGATCACACATTTGTTACATTGTTTAGCATTTCAAGTTTCCTTGTTCAAGAGAAGATAGGATACTGATTATTTTATTCTACATGTTGGAGTGATCACAAAACTCACATCAACAAACCCCCCTAAAAAAAAAAAAAAAAACAGAGTTTACGCCTGTAGATAATGACTACGAAATTTGCTTGAAAGAATTTCCAACAAATCCACCCATATCACTCCAAATTTTAGACCAACGAAATTAAAGAAAAAATATTTTTTTACTATGTTTTGTTAAAAAAATGTAGGTATACTTTAATAAAAATAAAGATTATTTGGATAGGAAAAATTTCTGATCTCTTATTGGTTTTAAAAAAAGATTAATAACTTGTTAAAGACAGTTCCTTGTCTATAGTTCTCTTCGCAGGAACTAATAAATGTCTATGTATAAAGCATATTCTAACATTATGTCTAATATACCCCCTTGTTGATTAAATCAAAGACAACTCAAGTTTTGCCCAGAAATTTGACAAAGAGAATAACACCAAAAGGTTTAATCAATAGATCAGCAAATCATTCCTACAAAGAGTAGTATTGGAGAGGAATGCCATCAATGTAAATCAATTTCTGAATGTAGTGATGATGAACCTCAACTTCAAGGCTCCTTGATTGTCACAAAAAATTAGAGTCACGAAGTTGTAGATAACTCAAAATTCTACATAACCATATTGCTTCACGACTAACAATAACACTTGCTTTGTAATCTGTTGCAGGTAAGGCTACAACATGATGAAGCTTACTCTTCTATCAAACAAATCCTAACCCCAAGGACAAATATAGCCAATAATTGATTTTGAGTATCAACTAAATCACCCCGATCAAAGTCCATATATCCTGTTAACTTAAAATCTTGTGTCCTCTAGCAGAGAAGGTCAAAATCAAGAGTCATTTTGGCATATTACAACAAAAAAAGCTTCGATTAAAATAGAGATAAGTAAATAATAGCAAACTAAAGCTGAAAACTGAAAGAGGTAACTCATGGCAAACAAAGATCTAGTTAGGTGGATGTAAGATATATCATACTGCCCATCAATGGTATGGAGAGTGACTCATCAATTGGTTGTGAATCATCATAGGCTGAAAATTTAAGCTCCACCTCTATAAAAAAGAAACATTTTTTGTAATTAAATATTTGTTTACCTAGGCACTTGGAATATTCTTTGCAAGGTAACATTGAGTGGGGAAGCTTTATTTGGCTCATGACAGTATCCATGGACACTCAGCATAATCTAGAAGGAAATATAACTATTTGCTGTGATGTAAGAGGTGTCAAAAGCATCAGTGGCATTGTAAGAGGTGTAAAAACATCTTTGATAATGTGTAAGAAGTTGGTAGACTTTTTTTAGCTTAGGGAATTGTTATTTTATCTTCTAGTGGAATGTTTATGTCCTTTAGTGAAATTGGGGGCCCAAGTTCGTGACAAAAGTCTTAAAGCTTCTAAAAATATGCTTGTACCTTCCAGACAAATGTCTTGAGGTATTTTTTGCATGTAGACTACTTGGCTCATAATTTGAATCCATTGTATTCGGAACATTTTTTTCTTTTTGGGTTGCTGCTTTTGGCTATAAGTTGGAGCTTGGAGTAAGAGGTACCGCAAGTTGTTTTGTAGGTTGTAGTAAGTAACAAAGTGCTGCAAAAATTCAAAGAACAGAGTTGTATTCATGTAACTCTTTTGTAAGATTAATTCAAGCTTTGGATCTCTTTGTATATGCAATAATTTGTTGTGTTATGATTTGCATTCTCTTTGTAGTTATTTCCATTTCCATTTGATATATCACGGTTTATGTACCTGAATATTTTACGTTTGCAACATACTTCACTTGTTATCTCTACACTGTATCTACAGTTTTAAGAGGAATGCATTTTATGCCAAACAGAAAAGTTACACAAAATTTTCAAGTGTTGCATGGAAGGGTCATACTCAAAAATAATTAAGATGAAAAATAAGTGTAAACATCGTAACTATGAGAGGAAAACAAATATCCAAGAATGGCTTAGGAAGTATGAGAATATATAAAAGGTCCAAGATGAAGTTTGATATCAAATATAAAGCAAATTGAAGAAGGTGAAGACAAAATTGAAATCTTTGTAATTTACAAGAGCCAATTTCATCTAGCGCCAGCAAGAATAAATTGTTTGAATTTCCAGAATATAAGTTAAAATAATATAGGGAAATTTGGAAGGAATAAATTTACTTATGGTTTTATGAAAAAAGTTTTAACCCAAAAGATACAAAATTAGTCTTCCACACAAAGTGGTACCCCCATGCTCAAAAACTTTCACAGCCTTGACATACTAAAATCTGCTCATTCTGAAATATTAGGAAGGCTCCAATCCAAACCAAGTTGGATACTGAAACAAATTTCATTATCCATATTTAGATAAACTACAAGACTGAGAATTGAAATATGTTAAGATTCTAAGAAGAAGACGTGTCCTCAGGAAGTTGAGCAGCAGATTTACACATTAAAATATATATATATATATATATATATATATATATTTGAATAATTCTATCATTCCATAGTGCTAGTCTTATTCAAAACCTGGAAAATGATCTGAATGCAGAAAATCAACAGTGTCTAATTATGCAGGATTTGATTGTGATGAGACAAACTGTAAGACACTTTCAAAGTAGACATCAGAATCAGAAAGACATTATAGAAAAAGAATCACTCTTCATATATATGGAAAATGCCTTGTTTCCAGAACCTCTGGAAAACATCTAACGAGTCCCATGATTATCTCAGCAATACCAGCTAAAAGTTTTAAAAATCTGCAATGTAGCTACATGAGACCACAAGGTTAGCTGATGATTCTAGCCACTGAAAGCTCTATAAATTTTCAGGCCAAAGGTTCTAAAAGCAAGCCTAGAATTCCCAGTGAAAATCAACGAAACACATGTTCAATACATCGAATCATGAGAACCCATCAAGGCATTAAAAAAAGAGGTAGAAAATTTCAAACAGCAAATGATCAAAACCCACAAGTCATTATAAATAACATCCAGCGTCAGATAGCTTGAAATCTATGGAAGAGCCTGACTTTACTACTTGTTGCTCTGTAGAGATGCTACCATAATTCCCTGAATGAAAAACTAATGAATTGTACAGCTAAATGCTCAACACAGGCATAAAACAAGGCTGCAGACCCCAAAATTAAATTAAATGCGAAATTGCTTTCATTACAAGAACCAAAAATACACCAAATTGAGGCCTCTGTGACCAGACATGAGATAGGAAAGAAGAATAAAACCTAGGAAACCCTCTAAATAGTCTTACAACGTGTAGAATTGCACTGTTAGTAATCCCCCGCTAAAAACAGGGTATAGCTTCCCTGGCTACAAGGCCAAAATCAAAAGCCTGTACAGCTTCTAATTCAAACAATTTTACTGAAATGTGTGGATACACAAGAAATCATCATAAAAACCCAAAGACAGTATAAAACCCACTTCGCTATATGTCCCTCTGAATTGAACAGTCTCACAAGCCATGTCACTTGAAATAAATACAATCAATGCACAAACACAAAACCATATATTTCTACAAACTAATATGATAGCTAAACCTCAGATAACTTCCAAGAAGAAGGCACTTGAAAGATAACAATACCAGAGGAAAAACAACAAAATTGCGATGTCTTCTTTAGTAGATATTAACCTATCAAAGTAAAAAATGGAAAACCATTGAAATCGGGAGCAATATACGCAGTCTTTGAAACAGAAAAGCAAAAGAATGCCCCTTTACTACCAAAGAAAAGTTCCCACGAGCAGCAAAGTAGCAAATTTTGGAAAACATGTGCCTGAAATTCGTTTCGATACTGCCACCATCATCAAGAAGGTTATGAGGAAATATATTGGTTTCTTAAATTGTTTTAAAAATGTGGTTCACAGCATTTTAGCCCACGTATACCGCTCGGTCATGCAAATAAAATATCCGAAAGAAATAAATTGCAGACACTCGGAAAAAACACAATCTGTAGCAGAACAGAGCGAAATTGAATCGAGCATCATACCTGAAAACACTTCCGCAAAAAGAAAAAACTCAACCAAATCCAGCAGCCCACATCCCTTCACTAACGTTTTCGCAGATAACGTTTAAGATTTGGTGTGTAAAGGAAAAAAAACGCGTTCACTTAATTTTCAGCGGATAACGTTTGTGTTAGGGGGTGTAAAGTTTACAAAAATAAACATTTGTTCATCTGAATCTAAATGAACACAAATCGACCTAGATTAATCACTTCCAGCTCGGATAGATAGTATAAAATAAACGTTAATAATTATGAAGGATTAGGGGTGCTTAGCTCTATGAATGTTCAGTATATGTATATATATACAAATCGACCTAGATTAATCACTTTGAGCTCGGATAGATAGTATAAAATAAACGTTAATAATTATGAAGGATTAGGGGTGCTTAGTTCTATGAATGTTCAGCATATATATATAATATGTTGAGAGTAATCTTTCTTGAGGTGCCTATTGCACCTTACAATTTGAAGGAAATAGGCGCCTCGAGAAGGATTACTCTTGGCGTATTATATATATATATATATATATATATATATATATATATATATATATATATATATATATATATATATATATATATATATATGTTAGTAGCAATCGCAGCGCAATATAGAAGACATTTTACGATTTTTATTATTTATGTATATGGCAAAAAATCAAATCAAATCAAATCAAATTGTTAGGGTAATAATTAGGTTTAATGTTGTAAAATCAAATTAAAAAATAGTATATATATAGTTAAAAATTATTAAAACTATTTGAATTAGGGTAAGAGTTAGGGTTAGTAGGACATTTTACCTTATGAGTTAGGGTTAGGGTAAGAGTTGCAGTTAGGGTTAGGGTTAGTGTGGTTAGGGATATGATGTTAGACTTAGAGTTAGGATTAGTATCATATTTAGTGTAATATTAAGGTTTAAGATTAGGGTAAGGGGTTAGGATTATGGTTACTAATATGGTGAGGGTTAAAGTAAGATTAATGATGGGATGCAGAGTGTTGAGTTTGGATTAGCATTAGGGTTAAAATATTGGTTAAGGTTAGTATGACAAATAGGGTCAACGATCAAATTAGTAATATGGGTTGGAATTCATATGTAGTGTTTCTTGTAGGGTTAGTGTTGGGTTATGGTTATGATTAGGGTTATGGTTTAACCTATTAAGGGTTAGTATAATTGTTATGGTTACCATTTTGTCTATGGTAAACAACAGGGTTGTGGTTATGATTAGGGTTATGGTTTAACCTTAGGAGTAGTATTATGTGAATGGTTACAATTATAGTTACAGTTAGTGTCAAGATTATTATGTCATACTAAGGTCGTGGTTTGAGTTAGGATGTTATGTTTACAATTACGTGGTGTGTCATATTTAGTGTAACATTAAAGGTAAAGATTAGGTTAAGGGGTTAGGGTTAGAATTTGTTAGAACAATTTTAGAATAACTGAGAGGGGGGGTGAATCAGTTATCCTCGGGTCCAGATGTACCAATTGAACTTTTAAACACTTCAACCAACTTAGATCTATTCAGTAATTCACTTGGTCTCTAGAGAATATATCTAGTAACATAAACTTGCAGACCACTGTCCAAAAATAATCAACTTGCAGAATATAAAAATCTTAACTGTAAAACACATCAAATAACATTCACACAAATATGACACCAGAATTTAACGTGGAAACCCAATTTAGGAAAAACTACTAGTAACATGCTAGCAAATTTTCACTCTTCTGAAGTGAGCTCTGTGAGGAGCCAACCCTGTTAAAGGTTACAATACACACTGTTAGGTGTGACCCCGTTAAAGGATTTAATCACCCTGTTAGGAGTAGCCTTGTTAGAGGACTTAAGAACATCCCATTAGAATGTCACCTTGATTAAAGGATTTACAAATGACTATTAGGTCAACCTTGATTAAAGGATTTTAATTGATACAATGGTTAGAAAGTAACAGTAGGTTTGATCTTATATAAACAACTCACTTTGCAAATACAAATCCAATGTAGCTCATATGTTAATCTACTGACTGGCCTTCATTATCATCTCCATCTTTGTTATGCTCAGAAATCCCTTCAAGCAATCACCACATCACAACTTTGTTCAACTCTTCACAGTTCTTCTCAGCCTTCTACTTAGGTTCGCCAATCAATAGAATCAACCTCTCATGCATAACCTATAATTAGGTCATCCATATACCTCCTTGATTAGGTAGCTTAATCTTTTGCCGCTTAATCATCTTCGTAGATCTTAGGTTTGGGTCAGATTTATCGAATCCTTCCAACATTTCATTCTCCTCCTTATCCTTCTAGATAATTCTCAAAACTTCTCCTTGAATCCATAAGAAAATAGTTTACCGTGCATTAAATGCTCTAGGTCATTCATCCTTGTCTTCAACACGTTTTGCATATTTCAAAAATTTGACTATGTCGGCTAGGAATCTCAATTGTTTCATAAACTAAAAAATACTAACACTCGGTCATCACTGTGTTCTTATGCTCAGTCATCACTGGATAACTTGGTCATCACTAAAACTGTTCTTCTCGGCAATTATTGTCTTCTCTCAGTTAATTCTCTAATACTTAGTAATTGTTGATGCTCAGTCGACACTAAATTTTCTCAGCTTATATTGGCGCTCGGTCTACACTAGCATCACTCAACTTACACTAAGGTTTCTTAATCTTTTGCTCTTTTTCTCGGTTAAGCCTATGCTTTCAGACTTTCTTTCCTCATTTCTTCTAAGCTTCAAAACAACTAACTTCTTCACTTAGTGTTATAAATTTAAAAAAAAAACACGTTACCTTATCAATATGCCAACTAATCAAGTACCCATTGTAGTTTATCATAACTCAACCTTTACACTAGGTCTTCTTGTTATCTTCTCTTTTCAAATCATCTTCATCAATCAAAAGATATGGTACTTTACTAGATAGCAATTGTCTCACCAGTTAAGGTTTGACATCAATGGCAATATAACAATTGTTTCAATTGTAGTTTCCAATAGCATTAGGGTTAGTAATATGGTCAAGATTAGTAATAGTTACTGTTACATTTAGGATCTTGTATATGTAGGGTTAGGGTCAGTTTAAGGTTGTGTCCAATGTTAGGATGTACGGTTTATAGTTAGGATTAAATCATATGTAGTGTTAGGTATAGAGTTAATATTAGGGCTTGAGTGAGAGTAAGATTATGGACGTAGCTAGCGATGGGATGTAGGTTTTAGAGTTAGGATTATGGATATTTTAGGATGTTGTTTACAGTTTAACATGATAATTATCATTAGTATCACATTTAACATTACCATTTAACATAGGTTCAATGGTAGGGACATGGTAACAACTAACTTGAATGGCTACCATATTACTGTAATTATAATGGTAACAATAACATATTAGAGTTAGAGTTAGGGTTACAATTAGGGATAGGATTCTATGTTTACATTTAGGATTACTATCATATTAGGGGTTAGTATAACTGTCATGTTTACCATTTTACGTATGGTAATCAAGAGGGTTATGGTTACAATTAGGTTTTAATTTTAACCTTAGGAGTAGTATTATGTGGATGGTTACAATTACAGTTGTAGTTTGTATGAAGATTATTGTGTCACACCAAGGTCATGTGTGAAGATTAGTTTTGGACTTGCATCTCTCACATTAACGGTAAAGATTAGGGTAAGGGGTTAGGGTTAGCATTCGAGTTTGTAATATGGTCAAGATTAGTAATAGTTATTGTTACATTTAGGCTTATGACAAGGGTTAAAGGTTAGAGTTACGGTTAGGGGTAATCTTAGGGAAACTGGTATAGCAATACAAAGAACATAGATAGCAATGGGATGAACGGTGTACATGTATGATTTTTTACACTAATGTAGTTAGTGTTAAAAAAGATGATTCAGAGTTAGGTGTACTATTAGTATATTGGTTACATATAGAGTTAGGGTTACAGTAATCATTCTTATTAATTTAATGTTGTGGTAAGTGAACTAAGATATAGTTTTATTTTAGTTTTCATTTTAGATATACTTTTAATAGTTTATTTTATATAGTTTTAAGATTTAATTTTAATACTTATTGTAATAATTTTCCTAAGGCAAAGAATAAAATACCAAGATCTAGAATCTCAATAGATAGCACAAGAGAGATAGGCAAAATGATCAAATAATTGGTTATAGCCAATTGAATTGAATACAGAGTAGAAGTGTCTGAATATATAGGCAATGCGATAAGACTACATGATAAGGATATGATAAGCTATCAACCTCACTAGGTGTCCTAGGAATCACATGTCCACAAAAGGTGGATCATCCTCCATTGTACATAAAAGTATGTGCAACATGTGCAGCAATGAGAGGATGATAATGTGATAAGAGCACTAAAGGTGAATCTCACACACAAAGAGGAATGAGATGACAACTATCACCACCTAAAGTGGAATTTATCCTAACCATGTGCTAAAATGAAATGCAAACTCCTAGATGTCTCAATGACAACTAATATGCAAATGCATTATCCTAAGTAAACTTAAGTAAAGTGTAATTAGTAAATACTTAATTACACCAACACCCCCTCTGTCCCCCCCCCCGCCGCCCCCCCCAAAGTGCAACTTAGGGGAATGAACTTAAGCTCATAAGGCTAAATAAGAACAATGGTAGATGCCCCCATGGTCGATGTAGAAACTGCTCCAGGAGTGTATAACAATATTCCTCCCCTTAGGAATAAATAAGACCAAAGGTGTATGTATGAAGCCTCCTCTCCAATTTATAGGAAGAAACCTCAAAATGTATGGAATCTCAAAAACCTGCTCAAGTTTCCCCATGTCAATGCTAAAAGGTGCCTCCTCCAAATCATGTGTACTAAGCCACTCTTCTGAAAAAGACAAATCAGGATCAACTGAGGATGAATGTAGAACATGTGCCAAAGAACCAAGGGTCTCCTCTAAAGATAAAGTGACCTCCTCTAACTGTTGTATCAAAATATCCACAATCATGTCACCCTCGAAAGAATGATCAAGTAGAGAATGAAGACAAGGGTCAACATGCTCCCTCACAACAACTAAAGAAGGATCATCTTCACCAAAGAGAAGATGAATGTCATCAATAGTGTCTCCCAAATATGAAATATAGGACTCCACAAACAAACATGTAATGTTTTGTTGGAGTTGAAGAGTAAACAACCCACAACTCCTAAGAACACTTGCACACAAACACTTGTCATAGAAAGAGAGAGAGAAGCA
Source organism: Chamaecyparis obtusa (assembly GCA_027943335.1). Taxonomy (NCBI): domain Eukaryota; kingdom Viridiplantae; phylum Streptophyta; class Pinopsida; order Cupressales; family Cupressaceae; genus Chamaecyparis; species Chamaecyparis obtusa. The sequence goes on from BSBK01003193.1 coordinate 468,420, forward strand.
AGAAGCTAGAGAGGCCTAAACTCATGGATCCAAGATAGAGGAGAAATCATTGGTGTGCAAAAATAAAAGTTGCAATTCAATAATAATTTGTGTTACAATTTGTTACAAAGTTATGAAAATAAGAGGAGATCTATCCTTATAAAAGGATATCATAAACCTTAAAAGGGTAAAACCTGAGTTGCACAATAATAATTAATAAAGAAACTAATTATTATTAATAAAGCAATTAATTATTATATGTCTAAAATTTAGCTTAAGCAGAAAGAGATAATAAATGACTTAGTAATTAAATCAAACATGATTTAACTAATAAGAAAACACTTTATTACTCTAACACCCCCCCTTAAGATGAACTTTGGGAGAAGCTAAAAACCTAGAAATAACTACTGAAAGAAAATGGGGCCTGACAACTAAGGCTTGATCAGGTACCCAAGTACAAAAGAGAGTCTCTGTAAAAGAGGATAAATAGAGAAAACCACATGGGAAAAACTCTACTCTAAAAAGAGATGAAGACTAGTCTGAAGGACTGAAGAAGCCTCCAAAACTAGGAATGTTCCAGAAAATAGGAATGAGGATGAACATGTAGAACACTACTAAAGCAAGAAGCTGCAAACTTTGTCAAGAAGTAACTATTGATTTGAAGATCCTCCACTAAAATATGACCAGGTAGAGAAGACCGTAATGTGCATGAGTGCCCTCAAATGATACTACTCAAATCAAGAGGCAAACAAAGGTAAACAACTGAAGTCAAAGATACAAAATACTGTAATTTGCACGAGTACCCTCAAATGACACTATTCAAATTAGGAGGCAAACAAAGGCAAACACCTAAACTCAAAGATACATATGGCATAAAAACACCAAAGTCTGAAGAGATAATCAATCAAAGCTAGAAGAGTGCATCCAAAAATAGGAAAGAAAAGAGTGTCCATATGGTAAATGATCCATCTCACCAGAATGCATAGGTACCTAGCCACTAGATCCGCCTAGTACATAGAATCAAATACTGAATACATAGCTCACACTATCAAACCAAGGAAGCAGAAGAACCAATAGTAGAAACCCCTATAATGATGACAAGGGAGCAATGGTAGGTACACTGAAAAGATCATCCAATATGAACTGCATGATGAAAAAAAAACCAAAAACATCGAAGGTGCAGAGAGTGTACAAACACAAATAGAGATACCTAAGGCTAATGTTGTCGAAGGAACATTCACATGACAAAATTAGTGTTAGAAATAGGGAATACTGAGAGAGGGGGCCTAAATCAGTATTCTACAAACTTTTACTTTTGCCCAATTATGAATATAACAAATTAACTTGATACATGCATAACATAGTAAACTAAAGAATATGCATATCAGTAAAGAAAATGAACTCATAACACATTATTTATTCTCGAGGAAACCCTGGCCAAGGGAAAACCCCTCTAGGGATAGTACCCACAAAGATCCACTAATCAAAAGTATCTTGTTAAGGATGTTGACCCTGTTAAGAGCCTATTACATGCATATAGTGTCTCGGTCCTGATTAAGGGACTTTAGGCCTTGTTAGAAGCCTCAACCCTGCTAAGAGTTGGTAGTACAAAATATGATTACTAAATGAGCCCACTGCTCAAACAAGTAATGCACAATGATTACTGATTACAAAATATGGCAAGGTACATAACCTTATACTACTTTCTTGCTTTCACCACTTCGCATCAATATCTCTTCGCTATATGTTCGCTATACCATCTATATCATTACAATTGCTTGTTTATTCTTTGCATTTATAAATGCCTTATATTTATACAAGTTATTAAGACTAATAACTCTTACAGTCGGCTTAACAAAATAATTATACAAAATATATATTTACCCAAGGGTTAACATCTAGGATGTCGTCCCTTTATATTGTTAAGATATTATTTTGATAAACAAAATAATCCCTTAACTCTTTACCAATTATGTCTTCATATTCTATCCTGTCAGCTAGACATTGTCTCTAGTAAAACTATCATAACTTCTTCTGTACATGTCGTACTAACTTGTGCTCTCAGGTGAGTCTTCTATAGTCATCATAGTATCTATGTTCAAGTGTGCAAGCATTGAACTTACTCCAATCATCATCATTGATCAAAACTATCTTTGGGTACACTGGAAAAAATATTGTCTCATACTTAGACAATTTTGCTTTGCGCTCTGTCATACTTGCTCTTTGTCATATGTGATCTTCATGTAAATCATATGTTTCCATAATGACCACATCTAAGTATCTAACTCAGCCAAATTGCCAACAATCTCCCCCTTTGTCATTGGTGGCAACATATGAGAAAATTGGCTAAGTCATAACACTTCAAAAACTCAAAATTGTAGCCATAACAAAAATATACATTTGTTGTCCTTATAACTCAATATATCTTAGCTATATCCTATACTCCCCCTAAGAATATACATTCTTATCATATATAACAATTTTCTGCTAAATATTTCTCCCCCTTTAACAACAATAACAAGAAAAAGGGTGCCAAAACTATGCTCAAAAAATGTGTATACCTTGATTCAATATTGTAGAGCTAGTAGGCTTGCAACACAATCTGCAAAATTTATCTTAATGCTCTCTATCTCCTTCTCTCATGCCTTCTTAATGGTGTCTACAACAATGAGTAGTGCACACAATCCATAAGATGCTATTTCACAGGCTTGAAGGTTTGCAAAACTAAACTTCTGAAAATACGTCTTTGATGAAAGACATTCTTCCAATTGTCCTTCAACAATGCTCAACTTAATGGAAATATGCTCTCTTAGAAGAGTGAATCTTTTCAGTTTCCTATTGTATGCACCCTAAAATGGTCGCCTAGACTTTGGGCCCCCATTCAGCAAGCTATCAAATCCCTAAATCAATATTTTCAAAAATCAGCATTTTTGCAATTATATCAATTTCCTTGATCAAATCCTATTTTATCATTTTCGATTATTTGCCTTGGGCTAACCATTTTATCCTAAATCTTTATTTATTAAAAGGAATATTTCCTCCCTTTTTAATAAATAAAAAGCCCCCACTTTTCATCTTATCCTAAGTTGCACAAATAAAATATTTTTCTTATTTTATAAAAAAGGAAAAGTATTTTTTATCTCATATGGACACAAAAGTCAACTCTTATTTTCTCATTGGAGGATACTTGTGCACATGGATTGCTCCTCTTTAATGTTCCACCCTTGATTAAGACTTTTGCCTCTTAATCTCCATGGTCCATTTCTCCTCATTTCCTATAAAAGAATAGCTCTCTTCCTCATTCTAGATCCATCTCTTTTATGTTAATGTTATGATGCAGGTTTTCTAGGTCATTTGGAGCTCTTTGAAGACATTCTTACATTCAATCTTTGAAGACATTGTTGTTGCATTTCATTTAGCTTGTTTTCTTGCTTTCATAGTTGCATAATCATGGCATTCTTAGTATAGACTCCCTTTATGCTATATATTAATCTCATCTAGTTTAATAGGAAGGATTGTAACACTTGCATTTTTCCTTTCATAGTTTAGTTTGTACTTTCATTTCTATAGCTTAGCTTACATCTTTCATTTCTAGCTTACATATTCATCTTAATCTATCTTGCATTTGCATTTCATTTGATTCTTGGAGATATTGGCATCCTTGCCCTTGTCTTCATTTGAATCTCTCATTATGTGGTTGACTAGCAAGGTCATTAAGTTTTTTAGCTCTAGCTGAGAGCAATTTTAAATCTTGCAACTCCATACATAAAGAGCTATGGATCAATTTTTGGGACCTCATTCTTGAGTGTTCTTGATTGTAAGGATTCATAGAAGTGTACTACTTTTGTGTGTACATTTTTGGCGCCCACCGTGGGGCAGAACATTAGCGTTTTGTCCTTTATCTTTTGCATTTCCATAAATTTTTCATCAATTTTTGGCTTTATTTTTGGTCTCTGCTTTTCTATCTCAGAGTGTCGTACGACATCTTTCACCAGTGTTGTGTGATAGTTTCTTGTATAGCAGCGTGACACTTTACTAGTTAAAAGTGTCACCTTGTTTGACGGGAAGTGTCGCACTGTTTGGCGTAAACTGTCGCTTGCAGATCAGCAAACTGTCGCATCAAGCTAAACTATCGCACTATTATGCAGAGAAGTGTCGTGCAACAATCTTGTTGATCACAGTGTCGCCTATGCCAACAGTGAGTTATTTCTTTAGATCTTTTTGGCCGAGTTTAGATTTAATTAGTTTGTTGGTTTAGTTCACTGTGGTTAAGTAGAGTTTAGTTGCAGATTTCATTTAGATTTTGGATTTTGCTAACCTCGTGGCCCTAACAAGTTGTGGTTGTAGGTACATTTGATTGAAATATTTTGCCAAAAGAATGCATGTCAAAGCTTCAAATGCACAAGGGCTACTAACGGTTTTTGTAGGGCTGCCCAAAGCATAAAAACCCAATCAAGTGTGCTTATTTTTATTATCATTTCAAGTGTGGCAATCTATTAGTTGTTTCCTTTAGTAGGCACATAATATCTTATGGAAGAAGTTTTGAGGTGGTAGGAGAAGTATGCTCTTCACCCTTGTGGTGAACCAGAAAATCTTGACCCATCTTAGGATTTTGGAAACAAGAGGGTAATTGAACTTTGTTTGGTGTGTTTGGGAGAAAGCTTTGAGATAAAGGAGTATGTTCTTCACCCTTGTGGTGAAACAAAATCCTTGAATCTCATAAGTTGATCCAATTTTTATTTAGATTGTTAGAATCCTTTAGTGGGTCTGCTCTTGAGAAATCAAGAGGAACGAACCAAGTGGGGACAAGCTTATTGTCGATTATTCCAACCCACTATAAACTCAAGGCTATCAAGGACACAAAACCTTGGTAGACGTAGTGCTTGTCTTCGCTTGATGTGAGTACTTGTGGGATTGTGACCATGAGGAAAATATTGAGCAAGAATGCTTAAGGTACTCTTGAGGCCGCAAGGTCCGTTACTTACCGCAAGGTAAGGAGTCCCTTGGGGAGAAAGAGGGGTACTACGAACAGAAGCCCTTATTAAGAACCATAGTTAGAAGCCACCCTATTTTGCCACTTAGCTTCTTGGTGCAAGGATTGATCCAAGTGGAATAACCCGGATCACCTCAAGATACTCACCATATGTGTTCCTTTGGTTGTGTCATTGACACTTCTATGATAAAACCAACATCTATTGTGGGTAACCACTTTGCGTGAGGCGAGGGGACATCAAGTTGTGGGCCAAGTTGTTAAATATTGAGCCTTGACTTTCTATGATAGATATTGCTTGAAGTGTCTTCGATTATGTAATACCGGTGTAAATGTTCTTGCATACTCAACATCTTGGTAGCACTCGTAAGGTTTTTCAATTTTTGATATCACAAGTGTTTGTCTTGGCAAGTTTGCTTTTGCCCTTGTTTCAAGTGTTTTAAGACATGTTTGATCCCTTACTGATTGCAAACCTGTCAAATTTCTGCTGATATTGTGATTGAAATTGAAAAATTGACCCTCAAACTGAAAATTTTGAACAAATAGTCCCAAAAACTAAAAATTTGCATTTCACTGGTCAAAGAGTCGTGAAATACTGAAGAGTTGTCGCATCTTGTTCTGAGAACTGTCACGCGACAGTTCACCCCTGCATGACTGTCGCCCTGCTTACCCGAAAAGTGGCGCACTACTAGCCTGGAAAGTGTCACCTGGTGTGGCACAAAGTGGCATGTGGTCTTAAAGTGGCACACTACTAGCCTGGAAAGTGTCGCCTAAGAATTTTCTGCTATATATCTAGTTTCAGTCGTTTGCAGTTGCTTTTAGTTGACTAGGTCTTTAAGTAGGTAACTTATCTTACTGCTGGAAGCCTATCTTTACTCTAAATTTCTATTTTTAGCCCTTTAGGGGTAGTGTCATTTAATTTACCAAGTCACCTCAGGAAGAATTGTCAAGTTAGAAGATTATTCCTGTTGAGAAAGTGCATCTCTAGAGTTGTTAGTAACATTCTTGGAGAATTTTAGTACTCTTTTTGTCCAAATCATTTCCACTCAAATTCAATTTTAATTGTGCAATTTGGCTAAGTCCATCCTCCTGGTTCAAACGTGCAAGGATATTGATCCTTTGATTTAAGCACCCCTTTGACAGTGTTGGTAACGCCTTTTGCAATTTCTATCTTACCATCTCTCTTTTTTTGGACATTATAGAACTTTGATTATCCTAGTTTGGTGTTGACACTTTGAGAGGTCACCTTATCATCAAGAATCTTTTCTTTCATGTCAGTTACAACAAGGTACCAAGTGAATCAAGGGAAACAACCCCCGGTTGCATTTAATCAGTTACCCTTAGTTAAGACTCATCAACAGCGAAAGGGAAAAGAGCCCATTTTCGATCAATCTCCTAAGAGTGAGTCTGAGGTTTGTTTTGACCCAAAGGGTAATCCTAGCGAATTGAGTACCTCTGTAGCACATTTTTCATCAAATATGGATATGAGTTATACCTTGACCAAACAACAAAGGGAAATAATAGACCAATCACTTGGTGACATTTTTCAGAGACATAGGAGAAACATGTCATTCGAAGATGGCAATCAACCTGATTCATCTCCTATTAATTCAAGATATCTAGATGCTCATCAACGAGACAAAAGACATTATCCACAAGCTCATCAAGATGCACGATCACAACATGAGGACCAAAACAACGCATCTAGTGAAGCTCATGTCAATGCAGCGCATGCCAATGATTGGTACAAACATTCAAGACCAAGTTCCCCGCTAAACATAACTTCAAGATATATGAGTGAGAGGCTAAAAAGAATTGAGCGAGAAAAATAGGCTGTAGAAAATGAACGAGCTGCAAAAGAAGAAAAACTTAGGCTCCTAGAAGAGGAACAATGAGCCTTGTTGGACATAGAGAGAAAATCATTCCAAGAGGAACAAGATAGGATATTGGCCCAAAAACTCAACAATCAATTCAACAACAGGGGTACCAACAGTGGAACCAACTCTCCACCATCTACTCCCTCAGCAACTCCAAGAAGTAGAAGGAGGTCAAGGACCCCTTCAAGATCACCTAGTCCTAGAGGAAGAAGGACTTCTCAACATGCACATTATAGGAGACATACACCTCCTAGACTTTCAAGACAACCCTCCCAACGAGCTCATCATGGCTCTCAACATGGAGGAAGTAATGCCAACCTTGATACTATTGATTTTATGACAATACAACAAGAGCCACTATTCCAACAATATGTGGAGAAGTATGTTGAGCAAAATAAGGATCAATTCTTGGAAATCTTGATCAACAAGGGTGCAAGGGTCCCATACAACTTTGATTTGGATAGAAAAATTAAGAAGCAAAACCCTTCAACTGATGAGGTGATTAAGCAAATGCAAAAGACTATGGAGAAAATGATGGCTCCAAAGAATACCTTCAACTTGGACTCCATATGTCCCAATCCCATTGACAAGAGTGTGGTTATGGTAGATTTTCCTAGAAAGGTTGAAATCCCCACATATGACAAATATGATGGTTGTGGTGACCCCCATGACCATGTATGACAGTTCTATATTATGAGCTTTGAATTTCATCATGAGGACTCCTACCTTATGAGATTATTCCCAAGGAGCCTTAAAGGCCAAGCTATGGAGTAGTTTACTAACCTTACCCCTCCTGTTAAAACATTCAAAGAACTTGTCCAAAGGTTTGTGCAGCACTTTGCATATAATCTATCAAGGTCAGTCACCATGCTTGATTTGTGCAAGCTAAAACAAAATCAGGGGGAACCCTTTGTGACATTTTTACAAAGTTGGAGATGCTTATGCTCCAAATATTCTAGGACCATCCCTGAGGAAGAAAGGATTGATATAATTGTGAGCAATCTAGTGCCAAAATTAAGATATGAAGTTAGAAAAATGGTCTTTAATTCTTTTGACACTATGGTAGAAACAACATGTCACATCAAGGATGTTCTAAAAGAACAAGGTATTTTGGCCAAACAAAGTAACAACAATAATGTCCCAAACAATAAAAACAACAATAAGGATAAAAATAACTCATATTGGAACAAAAATAAGCAAGTAGTCAATGATGGAGTTGTTGACTCTCCACAACCTAAGGAACAAGGAGTTCTTGATCTATCTAATGCAGTTCAAGCTATGAAGTTGCAGACATCCTTAGACCAACAAGAGCCTAAGCAACGATATCAGGACAAGTCCAAAAAGGAAAAGAGACAATTCACTAAGCTTGGAGACTCTTATGCCGATATTTTAAAGACCTTGATTGCTCATAATTTGGCACAACCTTAGGATCCTACAAAGTTTCACATACCATATCCTAAACCTTATTGGTGGAATGAGAAAGCTTACTGTGTATACCATAATGGGATTGGACATGACAATGAAAATTGTTTTAAACTTAAATATCTTGTTCAAGACCTTATTGAGAATAGGAAATTACAGGTTGATGGGTTGACCACAAATACAGACCACACGGCCTTTAAGGAGCCCTTGCCTAAGTATGGGAAGGGGGAGACCTCTAAAAACAAGAATGGCAAGGCCGCAATCAATTATACCTATACAGCTGCAAAAAATATCATCAATATGCTTGAAGTTGTGGACAATGATGTCAACATGATGAGGGGGAAAGATCCCTATGGTTATGATGTAAACTCACCTCCCATATTTGATGAAGAACCCATTGTTGTGCTTAGGGGTCCTCAATCTCAAAGGTCATCTCAGCCTCTCAATGCTGTTACTAGGAGTCAGTCCCAAGGTCCTATTATCATTAGAGGTCCTAATTCTAGCAAATCCAAGCAACCAGTGTCCAAAAGTGTCCCTTCCAAGTCTACAGTTGGTCCTGATATGAGTTACAACCTTGTTGATCAATTACAGCAAATGCCAACACAAATTTCCATTTTTGAGCTCTTAGAATTATCTCCTAGACACAAGAGTGTCCTTGAGGATGCCTTGCGAGCCGCTAATGTTCCTAATGACATAGATGTCGATCAATTCTAGAACATGGTCAATCACCTTGCTAGCCCTCATTACCTCACATTTTCAGAAGAGGATGATAAAGCATTAAGTCATCCACACAATTTGGCCCTTCATATCAAGGTCATGATCCATAAAACCCGTGTTAGGCATGTGTTAATAGATGGGGGTGCTGGGCTTAATATTTGTTCTTTGAGTCTATTGAAAGCTTTGGGATATTTTGAGAAAATAATTGACACTAGGAAGAAGATCACAATTAAAGCCTATGATGAAGCAGAGCGAAGCTCTAAGGGATTGGTTGTTCTTCCTATTAGGGTTGGTCCTGTGGAAAAGGACATTTTGTTCCAGATTATTGATGCCAGACCTTTGGCATATAATATCTTGTTGGGTAGGCCATGTATTCATGACTTGCAAGCGGTGTCATCTACCTACCAATTCCCTTACAATGGAGTTGAAGTATGCATACCAGGGGATAGCACATCATTTGTTAATGCGATTTTAGTTGGCTCTCATGTCCCTTTGAATAGAGAAGCTGATAATTTTGATGCAACTTTTGAGCAGTGTAAGAGTAAGTTTAAGTCCATAGACCTTGGCATGGGAGACTACCAAATGGATTCCTTCACAAAAATGCCAATCTCGCCTAGGTCTTATGGAAAACCTTCACCTAAGAGGAAACCTTCATCCTCAGCTATGACCTCGTTTGGAAAGTTTGTAGAATCCTCAGTACCTATTCATGAGGAGAAAGAGGAGGTAGCCATTAGAGATTGGATTTATAAAGAGGAAAAGTATCAACACAATGAGAATTTTGTGCCATCTCCTAAAACCTATGGGAGAGGGTATACTTTGGTTTAAAACATGGGCTACCCAAGTCATGGCCCTCTCAGTCACAGGTTAGATGCCAAGGCTAAACCACTCAACCATGCTCTTTTTGGTTGTAGGACTAAGTCAATAGTTGGCCTAGGCTTTGATCATGAAAAGAAGACAAGTGTCCCTATCCTAGCTGTGATAGTGACAGTGACTTAGATTATACACCCAATATTCAAAACCAGCAAGACATGACTGATGATTGGGTGCCTTCCACCAATCTCCTTTGGGGGGATTCAGATGATTTGATAGCTAAAAATACAAACACCAGAGAAGGTGATACCCTTCACAATCTTGAAGCTTCTAAACCAAGGCATCCCAAGCCTTCTTGGTGTAAACATCCCAACAGAGATTTAGAAACAGATTCGCATGAGTTCAAGTGGGATTCTCTTTTAGATGGAACAGTTGATTTGGACATGGATGTTGTCCATACCTATAGTACTCAACCTGATGTAACCAATGAGCCTAGTGTAGGACTAGAGGATTGGACTCCTCGAATTGCCTTAGTGGACGACACTTCGTTTGGTAGGACAAGTCCTAATTTGGGTATCTTAGAAGGAGACTTGATAGATCCTAACTATGCAATCACTAGGGATAATGCCTTTCGTATCAATAATGTTGAACCAGTCATTGACCTACCCATCGTAAACCGTCATTTGATTGATTGGTCACAACTTTGTCAAGAGCCTCAGCTCCTCACTTTTCACAATGACTACGAGATAGCTTGCTACTTGAATGCTCTTGAACTCGTAGTCTCTTCCACTAGTGAACCTACAATGAGTATGACAGAGCCAGATATTAAGTACCTTAGTTGAAAAATAAAAGAAAGGAAATAAAAGAAAAATGGTTATGATGGTGAAAACCACTTTGTGGCGGTGTCAGAACCCAAAATAGTAAAAATAAAAGATGTATCTAAAGGTGAAAACCTCTTTGAGGCACCTAAGGATGGGGTACTTAATAACCTGCTGAGTTATTTCCAAGACAAGTCATCAATTCTTATTGAGCCTACACAACCAGTAAATTTGAATACAGAAGAGGCTCTACAAGTGATACATCTAGCTCAGTCTCTGTCAGTACAAGAAAAAGAGGCATACACAAAGTTCTTACAAAAGAAGAAAATCAATTTTGCTTGGACATATTCAGACATGCCAGGGCTTGACACTAATCTCATTATGCATCACTTATCTATAGCTCTAGGAATTAAACTAGTAAAATAGAAGTTGAGGAAAATGCATCCTCACATAGCTCTCCTTGTTAAGGCTGAATTAGAAAAGCTTTTAGGAGCAGGATTTATTAGAGCTATTGACTATGCCGAGTGGATCTCAAATATTGTTCTAGTTTCAAAACATGATGGGTCCATTCGTGTATGCACAGACTTCAGAGATCTTAACAAAGCTTGCCCAAAGGATGACTTTCCACTCCCTAACATAGACATGATAGTGGATATGACTGCGGGCTATGAGATATACTCTTTAATGGATGGTTTTTTCAGTTATAACCAAATAAAAATAGCTCCTAAGGATCAAGAAAAGATAGCCTTCACATGTGCATGGGGAACCTATTGTTGGAACGTCATGCCATTTGGCTTAAAAAATGCAGGATCCACATACCAAAGAGCTATGACCACAATATTTCATGATATGATGCATAAAAACATGGAGGATTATGTGGATGATACCTTGGCCAAGTCTAAGCAAAGGGGTACACACCTAGAAGATTTGGAAGTAATTCTAGATCGAATGGAGCAGTTTCAGTTAAGGTTGAATCCAAAAAAGTGTGCATTTGGGGTTACCTCAGGTAAACTTCTAGGATTCATAATTTCAGCCAAAGGAATAGAGGTGGATCTCGAAAAGGTTCAAGCTATATTAGATATGCCACCTCCTAAGAACATTAGTCAGATGAGAAGTCTTCAAGGATGACTCCAATCCATACGGAGGTTTATTTCACAGCTTGCAGATAGAGCACAACCATTCAACAAGACATTGCATAAGGGAGCCACATGTGCTTGGAATGAGGATTTCCAAAAGAGCCTAGATCAAATAAAGCAATACTTGGCTAATCCTCCAATTTTAATGCCTCCTATCCCAGGAAAACCATTAATTTTGTACATCTCAGTGACAAAATCTTCCTTGGGGGCATTGTTGGCTCAACTTGATGATATTGGGAGGGAAAGAGCCATCTACTACATTAGTCGTACTCTAGTATCTTATGAGATCAATTATAATAGTATTGAAAAGTCTTGTCTTGCGGTAGTGTTTGCTTCCCAAAAGTTGTGACACTACATGCTTGCCCATACTATACATCTTGTTGCAAAAATTGATCCTCTTAAGTATTTGCTTAGTAAGGCTGCTCTCACGGGTAGACTTGCTAAGTGGATGATGGTTTTGTCAGAATTTGATATAGAGTACATTGAGCGTAAGGCTATAAAGGGGCAAGCTATTGTAGATCAACTTGTTGATTTCCCAGTCAAGGATAGCATGCCTATTCAAGTGGAATTCCCAGATGAGCATATCATGTACATGACCACGCGTACCTGGAAAATGTTCTTTAATGGTTCAAATATGCAAAATAGATCAGGAGCTGGAGTATTGTTTATTTCTCCTCATGGGTACAACATACCTAAGTCTTACAAACTTTTGTTTCCATGCACAAATAATATTGCAGAATATGAGGCTCTAACCAATGGACTGAAGATGGCTATAGAGTGGAATATAACAGAGTTACATGTCTTTGGGGATTCACAATTAATTATCAACCAAGTAAATGAAGAGTACCAAACTAAGGATGATAAGCTGATACCTTACAAAAAGATGGTTGATTCATTGCGACATTACTTCACATTTGTGACATTTCAACAGATCCCTAGAGCAGAAAACAAGGCAGCATATGCTATGGCTACACTAGCTTCACTCCTTCAATTGGAACAACATGAATCAAGATTTGAATTCCTGGTGGAAGAACTATGTCACCCCAATTTTGACTGCTCAGACAACCATGTCATTTGTACCCTGGTTAGCCATGACTCATCCTGCTATGGTGTTATTTACTCATAGAGAGTTTCAAGTAGGTGATCTTATTTTGCAAGAGAATCCTAAGAACCAACAAAATAGAGAACAAAAAGGTAAGTTTGAACCTAATTGGCTTGGGCCATATGTCATCACAATTGCTTTTGGGATAGGTGCTTACTTGTTATCTGATGAGGATGGAGAATAGCTCCCTGATCCCATCAATGTTTTGCACCTCAAGAAGTTCTATCCACGATGCCTATTCTATCTGGGGGCATCCCTTGTACATATTTTATGATGCTGAAAAAATCCTTAAAAGCATATAAAGTCTTGAAAAAATACAAAAAAAAATTCAAAAAATATAAAAATTAAAAAGAAAAAGAAAAAGTGCCTTGGTGAAAACCTGGAAACAGGCGCCTTGGTAACAAAAAATACAAAAAATTTGAAAAATCAAAAAAAATTTCCAAGTGGTGAAAACCTAGAAACAGGCGCTACTTGAAGCCTTTGCACCCTTGTCTCTTAGCATGCGTCCTCAACACTTAGCCATTCTCCATCATGCCTTGACCTTATTTGACTTGGTCTGGAATTGGTCTTTATTTTTGTCTAGGGGGCATACCTGTTAGCATAGGTCCTTTAGGTGCGTTTGTCTCTTGGGGCATTTCACAAATAGGTGTTTTTCAACACCACCCCAAATAGTGTTTTTCAACACTACCCTAGTGTCAAGTGTTTCTCAACACTTATCAAATGTCCTTCCCATAGTGTAGCATGATATGGTATTTCTCATTCACAGATATGATACTCAAAGTTTGACTCTATGACCAACACACACGCACTTAAACAATCAACTCAATTGAGATATGTTGACTTTATTTTTCTTTGTGTGTTGTCTATGATGATTTCTTTGATGAGTGTTCTCTCCCTATGATAGTTTTCAATGATGCATAGCTAGAAGACTGAGGGCATGAGGGCATGTTTTATTGCTTTTTCTGCTTGTAGGTATATTTTGTTGGTCCTAACTGTCATTAGCATTTATGCTTGATCCACTTGACACTTAGGATCTACAAGTATTATCCTTGACTATTTGCGAGTGCATGCTTATAGCCATCTTGACCTTCTTGTGTCCTGATGCAAGCATAATCTCGCTATAGCAAACTTAGGTAATCTCACTGCACTAGTCATCTTGACCTATATGTCTTTGGTGCCTAGGTGGGATTTCCACATTCTATCTGATATAGATCATATTCATATACCCATAGTCATACTAGTGTGTATTGTATGATCTTATGATGCTACCAATAACGCTCGATGATGATTATTAGATGTCTATAAGCGTTGTGACCTTGCAAGTCAACCACTTTTCATAGTAGCTTGCATTTTTTAGATTCATGATAGTTAGTTTTGCATCTTGCATATGGAGAGAGCTCTCCTTTTATCTTTCGTGGACTTGTTGGTCAACTGCGCTCACCTTTCCTTTTCTTGATCATGTCTTTCGCATCTTGTCTTTCATATCACATCCTTTTCATCCCTTTTATAGCATTTTGACTTTTTGACCTAATTTTCAAAACACCTCAGAATTGCACAAAAATTACACCCCTAGCTAATTTTGACGTCTTGGATCCATTTTTGGACTTGAAATCAAAATTCAAGTTCATCTTGATAGTCAAAATTGCATTTCAAATCTTCCCCTTCTTCTGTGTAGTTGGCTGACCATTTGAGGCCTGATCCTTCGATCTTTGTTGGGGCACCTTCATTTCTTCACCCCCATCTCTTTCAAACTTCTAGTCTTCCCTTCACCTTCATTCGATTCATCTCTCTGAGGTTTGACTTAATTTTTTCAAACCTAGTCAAACTGGGGCATATCTTCACTACTTGATGGTTATCTTGTTACCCCTTTATCTTCGATTATGATTTCATTATGATTTGATCATCTTTTACCAATCTACTGTTCTCCTCTACCTGATTTTGATTTCGATTCTGAGGGGGTAGTACTTATTGGATTTAATCCTTGATTTTCTTGATTTAGCTATCTTGTTATGAGCTTTCGCTTAGCTTCAGATTTTTATCTCTTATTTTGGATGTGATCCCAAAATGAACTCATATCCAAAAATTTTTGTTTATTTTTGTTCGGGTGTGTTCCCAAAATGAACACACGTCTGAGTTGTTTTGTGATCCCAAAATGAACTCACATTTCAATTCTTCTTTGACTCCATGTGTTCCCGAAATGATCACACATTAGTCAAAGAGGGGAAAATGTATGCACCCTAAAATGGTTGCCTAGACTTTGGGCCCCCATTCAGCAAGTTATCAAATCCCTGAATCAATATTTTAAAAAATTAGCATTTTTGCAATTATATCAATTTCCTTGATCAAATCCTATTTTATCATTTTCAATTATTTGCCTTGGGCTAACCATTTTATCCTAAGTCTTTATTTATTAAAAGGAATATTTCCTCCCCTTTTAATAAATACAAAGCCCCCACTTTTCATCTTATCCTAAGTTGCACAAATAAAGCATTATTCCTATTTTATAAAAAGGGAAAATCACTTTTTGTCTCATATGGACACAAAAGTCAACTCTTATTTTCTCATTGGAGGATACTTGTGCACATGGATTGCTCCTCTTTGATGCTCCACCCTTGATTAAGACTTTTGCCTCTTAATCTCCATGGTCCATTTCTCCTCATTTCCTATAAAAGAATAGCTCTCTTCCTCATTCTAGATCCATCTCTTTTATGTTAATGTTATGCTACAAGTTTTCTAGGTCATTTGGAGCTCTTTGAAGACATTCTTGCATTCAAGCTTTGAAGACATTATTGTTGCATTTCATTTAGCTTGCTTTATTGATCTCATAGTTGCATAATCATGGCATTCTTAGTATAGACTCCCTTTATTCTATAGATTAATCTCATCTAGTTTAATAGGAAGGATTGTAACACTTGCATTTTTCCTTTCATAGTTTAGTTTGTACTTTCATTTCCATAGCTTAGCTTGCATCTTTCATTTCTAGCTTGCATATTCATCTTAATCTAGCTTGCATTTTCATTTCATTTCATTCTTGGAGATATTGGCATCCTTTCCCTTGTCTTCATTTGAATCTCTCATTGTGTGGTTGACTAGCAAGGTCATTAAGTTTATTAGCTCTAGCTGAGAGCAATTTTAAATCTTGCAACTCCATACATAGAGAGCTATGGATCAATTTTTGAGACCTCATTCTTGAGTATTCTTGATTGTAAGGATTCGTAGAAGTGCACTACTTTTATGTGTACACCTATCCTTGTCATCAAATAGAATCCTTATTTCATCATTAATCCTGATGATTCTCTTCTCAATGTCCAATATCTTCACATTGGGGCTGGATAGAAGATTTACCTCTGTCTGAATCTTTGCTTCTTTGTCTTTAATCTTCTGAATTTCTTTTGATACAAGATTCTTAGATTTTGTACACTGAATGTATAAAGTTTTACCTCTGTCCAAGTTCCTTCTCAAGTCTTTTATACAGATATGTAGGCTATTGATGTCATTCCTAATATTCTAGCTTAATTCTAGAAGTAATTTGGTCTCATAGGCTACTTGTGCCTTCACTTTAGCTATGTTAGATAAGTTAGTAAACTCATCATCAAATACATTCATAATTTTCTTAGCTCTTTCAAGTGGGTCTGCCTTTGTTATGTGTGTAGTCACAATGCTTTACAACTTCTCTGTTAGTTCCTTCAGTGATCCTTCAAGGCTTTTCACCTTCTTATTCTTCCCAATTATCTTGTTTAGAGATGTGATCAATTCCATCTGATCATCGTCATCAACTTATTTTCCAAAACTTTCAAATATAGATCCAAACTATGATTTCTTTGCAGTCTCAAGTGTAAGACTAATTTCTTTTTGACTAGGGGCTTCTACTTGTTTCTCTATTTCCTTTTCTTCTTCAATCCTTGAATCTCTCTTCTCTTCTTCTCTGGCACTGTCCTGCTCTTCAAAAGCCGAATTGTCAACAATGTTTTCAAGATTCTTGAAAGGGTTATCATCACTGTCTAAAGTAATCTTAGTTCCTTCCACATGCATTGACTCATCTTCAATGTTTGTAGCTGGTGGAGAGGGAATTCTCTAATGTTCAGCTTCCTTATCTTGCTTCGTTTGTCTTGTTGCACTAGAGTGTCTTTCAACACTAGTTGTCATTACTTTGACTATTGCTTGCTTTATTTCTCTGTTGATATCTTCATAATTTCCTCCCATAATCTGAATGGTTCTTTTCTTTGTTCTCAAATGGGTGTTCAGTTTTTTCATGATCTCCTTGAAATGTTCTTCATCTTTAACATCACATAATTTTCTTACAAGATTTTATCTGATCTTATTGTCTTCTTTTGTTTCTCTTTTCTTACTAATCACTAATTTCTCATATAAATCATCAGGTATCTTCAGATTTTTCAACTTCATCAGATTTCTTTCCTTCTATTCTTTCAGATACTTTTAGATCTAGTTCCTTGCTCTCTTTACTCACTTTAGATGAGTTAAATTGAAGACCAATTTTATCATAGAATGGCTTCTGATAAGACAATTATTCATCAATCTTCTCACTTGTTGAATATAGTCTCTCAAGTTGCTGCTTAGATTGAGTCAGTTCACCTTTCACAATTGTATCATACTTCTCAAGTTCAACATACTACAATTTGGTTTTCTCAAGTTCAAATGTCACTTCACAAAGTTTAGATTTCAGATCTTTCTCAGATTTTAGATTTTCATTCTCAGATTTCAGATTTGCTTTGTTCTTGCTATTTCCATCTTTCAAACTCAACTTTAGATGTACTAACTCTAGTTCATGTTTTAGGATCTCATTTTCTTTTTCCAGGTTGTCATCACAATCTTCAATTTGAATTGTAGATTCCTTTTTTGATTTCAGATCTTCCAACTTGTTTTTTAGTTTCTCAATGAGGTTCTTTGCATCATCATATTTTCCTTTCAGAGTGTCTCTTTCTTCAGTAAGCATATCAATCTATTCAAGAGCTTCGTTGATATTCTTCTGTAGCTGATCCATATCTATAGAGATCTTACTCAAGCTACTAGGCTTTCCTTGAATGATTCTTTTCCAAATAACTAGGCTCTGATACCAATTGTTAGAAATAGGGAATACTGAGAGGGGGGGGGGGTGAATTAGTATTCTACAAACTTTTACTTTTTCCCAATTATGGATATAACAGATTAACTTGATACATGCATAATAGAGTAAACTAAAGAATATGCATAACAGTAAAGAAAATGAACTCATAACACATTATTTGTTCTCAAGGAAACCCTGGCCAAGGGAAAACCCCGGTGGGGATGGTACCCACAAAGATCCACTAATCAAAAGTATCTTGTTAAGGATGTTGACCCTGTTAGGAGCTTGTTACATGCATATAGTGTCTCAGTCTTGATTAAGGGACTTTAGGCCTTTTTAGAAGCCTCAACACTACTAAGAGTTGATAGTACAAAATATGATTACTAGATGAGCCCACTACCCAAACAAGTAATGTACAATGATTACTAATTAAAAAATATGGCAAGGTACATAACCTTATACTACTTGCTTACTTTCACCACTTCACATCAATATCTATTCACTATATGTTCGCTATACCATCTATATCATTACAATTGCTTGTCTATTCTTCGCATTTACAAATGCCTCATATTTATACAAGTTATTAAGACTAATAACCTTATAGTCAACTTTCCAAAATCATTATACAAAATACATATTTACCCAAGGGTTAACATCTAGGATGTCATCCCTTTATATTGTTAAGACATTATTTTGATAAACAAAATAATCTCTTAAATCTTTACCAATTTTGTCTTCATATTTTGTCCTATCGGCTAGACACTGTCTCTAGTAAAACTGTCATAACTTCTTCCGTACATGTCATACTGACTTGTGATCTTAGGTGAGTCTTCTATAGTCATAATATTATCTATGTTCAAGTGTGCAAGCACTGAACTTACTCCAATCATCATCGCTAATCAAAATTGTCTCCAGGTACACTGGAAAAAATATTGTCTCATACTTAGACAATTTTGCTTTACGCTTTGTCATACTTGCTCTCTGTCATATGTGATCTTCATGTAAATCATATGTTGCCATAATGAAAACATCTAAGCATCTAACTCAGCCACATTGCCAATAATTAGATGGAAAAAAAAGCAAACATCAACCCCCCATTGCACTTTATAACATGGAGTGCAAGTACAAAGAGTACGACCATGTACAAGATCCCATACATGCAATAGAATGACTCTTTATCTCAGTGCATGTGCATAAAAGAATGCTACAAAAGTGAATTATACTCTACTCAAAGAAGAGAAAAGGCTGTTGAAATAAAAGAATAGCCAAAGACAAGCCATCCCTTAAAGGGAAGAGATCCCAGGACCTAAAACATCCAAGATATCCACCAGATTGCAAAAAAGCAAGAAACTAAATAAAATATACCTAGAGAAGAATTTGGAAAAATGACTCATATCACTAAAAAGGTCTCAGAATAATCTTTCTAATGATATATCATTTGCCCAAAATGAAGTCGAGATGCACAAGATAGAGCTCCTAGAGTGCAAAACTAAACATCTGGCTTTGATAGTAAAAACACTACCAAAAAAGAAAAATTAGAAACTCAAACCTCCAGATTTGGATAAATCCCAGAAAGAGATTTCTGATGATATCTTGTTTTCTTGATTTTGACATCATATGTGCAAGTTATGAGCAAAAAACCACAAGCTACACCAAAGGGAAGGTAAAAAATAAGCTCTACCTTTGAACTCCTAGTTCAAAAAATGGAGGAAAAATCCAAAATCCAAAACTCTAGAAAGATCCACCTTTGGACAAGCTTTCCAATGGTATCTCATTTATCTGATTTTGACATCATATGCTCAAGTTATGAGTAAAAAACCACAAGTATGTTGATGGGCCCTATAAAATAGTGTCTAGGAGTACTAACATAGTGATGACATCAGCACTTCACAGTGCTAAAATTGACGTCCAAATGGTCATCACAACAAAAAAAATAATAGGCCCTTGGGGCCAAAAAATCTAGGCCCCTGGTCGCCATATGACCAAGGGGATAACGCTGCAGAGGCTGGCCAACTAGACCCTAGTCCTCCATATGTCCATGGCTTAGCAGGCAAGGGGCTAACAAAAAGTGTCAAAAAGTGTCAAGTCTAGCGATTACAGTCAATCCTGGTCACCGTGGTCATTAACCCGTCAGTGACCATTGGTGGTCACGACGCCAGTCACCGTGGTGACTATAGCGGGACCACAGCTAGACCACAGACCACCAACAGGCCACCAAAGGTGACGCTCGGGTAGCCCCCCCTCCCCCACCAATTTTTTTTTTTTAATTTTTTTTTTTGAAAAAATTGCACTTGTTGCCTCGGAGTGTGTGCCAAGCTCGTATGACCCTGGTACACAAATTTTTTTTGCCTTAAAGGCCAACTTGTCCAAATTAGATGTGTCTTATTTGGAAATGAGGATTCTTGAATGCTGCGAGCTCAACGGTGAGGTCTGTTTGAGCCATAAATGCTCCAAAAAACTAGTGATTGCCTCAGGATCCGTGTTGAGGTCGGTTGCAAATTTTTTTTTGCCACAGATTCCAACTTTGTCCAAAATTGACAAACTTTATATGGATTTAGGGGTTCTTGGGCACTCTGAACACAATGGTGAGGTCCATTTGAGCCCAAGATGACCAAAACTATATCCAATAGAAAACCCTCTAAAAATGCAGATCTAAGAAACATGATTGAATCTCTTAGAAAGAGGACAGGGGCAAACAGATCTGAAGCTCTGATACCATGTTGGAGTTGATGAGTAAACAACCCATAACTCCTAAGAACACCTACATGCAAACACCTGTCATAGAAAGAGAGAGAATCAAGAAGCTAGAGAGGCATGAACGCATGGATCCACGAGAGAGGAGAAATCATTGATGTGCAAAAAAAAAAGTTGCAATTCAATAATAATTTTTGTTAGAATCTATTACAAAGTTATGAAAATAAGAGGAGATCAATCATTATAAAGGATATCTGAAACCCTAAAAGGGTAAAACCTAAGTTGTACAATAATAATTAATAAAGTAATTAATTATTATATTCCTAAAGTCTAGCTTAAGAAGAAAGAGATAATAAGTGACTTAGTAATTAAATCAAACATGATTTAATTAATAAGAAAACACTTTATTACTCTAACATGTTTGTCAAGTAGTCATCCCATGGAACTGATTCGGGAAGATAATAAATATCCTACTGCACTGAATCACCTAAACCCATGACTGTATGAATGCAAGAATCATCAAAAGCAAGAGTAGAAGTAGTCTCAATAGGAGGAGATGAAATGGAAGGCTCAATAACTTGATCATGTGTGAGAACACCCAAGTTTAAGTAGCCAAAAATCTCCTCAAAATCAGAATCATCACTATAAGTGTGATCATATGCTGAAGAATCATTGTCATCAAGAGGAACAAAATCTACAAAGGAGTACAATCGAGAAGAGTGATCCACCATCCTAGTAGCAATAACTACTCCACTCTCCAAGTCCTTGATGAGAACTGAATCATGTGTAAATTCCATAGTCTTCTTTGTGGCACCATTTGTGATTTGATAAATATAAAGAAGGTTATTGGTCAAGTGTGGAACACACAACACATCATTGAAGTGTCCCTCCCCAACATCAATACTTACTTTCCCAATCACATTCATGTAAGTGTGATTTCCCATCAAAATAGAAGGACCTTTGAAAGGCTCAAATGATGAAAACATGGACTATGAAGAAGCCATATGATGAGAAGCCCTTGAATCTAGAAGCCATCTACTTGAATCAAGACTTGAAGAAGCATATAAAGTGTGTCCTTTTTGTGTGACAAATGCATGACCCTTCCCTTTATCTTTTTCTAAATTTTGTGAAGAAGAAGTTGAGGTAGACATCCTAGAAGGAAAATTGATCTTATTCTTTACAAGAAGATTCTTCAATTCATCAATGTCCTTTTTGTAACAAAAATGTTCTTCATGTCCATCCTTTTTGCAATATGCACAAAATTGCTTCTCCT
The DNA here is from genome assembly GCA_027943335.1 of Chamaecyparis obtusa. NCBI lineage: Eukaryota > Viridiplantae > Streptophyta > Pinopsida > Cupressales > Cupressaceae > Chamaecyparis > Chamaecyparis obtusa. The sequence goes on from BSBK01003193.1 coordinate 490,306, forward strand.
TTTTTGAAAATTCACCCTTTTGAAATGATGTAGAAGTGCTTTGTTGTGTGGAAGTTTTTTGTGCACTTTCTTGTTGAGACTTATGCTTCCAATTTTTCTTCTTCTTTTGAGAACTTTTACTTTGATGCCCTTGATTCCCTTGATTAGCCACTAATGCCTTAGACTATGAAGACTTGAGAATCTGGGCCATCCTCATCAACTTTGATTTCTCTACCATCAACATCTCAATGAAGGTATAAAATTAAGGCATGGTTTATGAAGCACCTAAAGTCAATTTATGGGTATAGAAGCTAGAGACAAAAGTTGCATACTTTGATGGAAGCTTACCCAACAAATTATAGAATAACTCTACATCATTTTTATCAATTCCACAATCCTTGATCTTTGATCTTAGATCATGTTCCTTTGTGATGTAATCTTGTATTGTATCAAAATCCTTGGGATCCAAATTTGTGAGATCGTTAGCAAGCTTGTAGCCCATTTGTTCATTAACTTGACCATGCAAACTAGCAAGCTTATCCCATGCTTCCTTGATTGCAGTACATTTTTCAATATGGAAGATAAGGTCTTCTATTACATACATTCTCAAGGTTCAAAGAGCTATTTGATTTTGTTTGACCCATTCTATATGAGCATTAGGATCAGTTGGTGCAACGATGGTTCCATCAACATATTGAATAAAACCATTTTCCATCACCTTACTCCATGCTTTAATTTTCCATGATGCTTAATTATGTGGAGTTAAAAGTGGAAATCTAGGAGAACCCATGATGCAAAATGAAAAAAGAGCAAGAGACAAGGAGGCACAATCATACAAGACGCCCCCCTCATATCACTTAATCAAAGAGCCCCCCACCCAAAATAGATGATTTTGGCACTTTATATATAGTGCATGTACAATTGCCACTTGTCAAAATGGACCAAAGTGGATTTCTAATTTTGATGATTACAACAGATAATATGAAGCTATAGAAGACTCAAGAAGATAAGACACAAGATCACTCAAGGATCTAATCAATTACAAGTGTCAAAATAGGCCAAAATAGATCAAAATTTTGAAAGTACTATGTCCACTTAAAATTTCTCCAAACTAATACTAAACCTTGAAAGTAGACAAAAAATCATGCACTTTCAAAAAAAATTGCACCTGAAAATGTGTATGTATGAGCCTGAACAAAGCCTCTAAAGTTGCAAAAATTAGGATTTGCAATTTTTAGAAAATATCAAGAATAGAGATCAAAAACCACCTACACCATTATGTAGATCGTGAAATTCTACCCCACAACAAAAAAAAATTCTCAAAAAAAGGAGTTTGGATGACTGAGATATCGTTGTTTGAAAATTGCTTCTAAATTTATTTTTTCTAAATCATCGTCGTCGTACTTTCAAAATTCAAATGGCTCTATATTGGCTTCAAATGTTTGATTTGGATGAAACAAAATTTGATTTAGGGGTTTTTGGACCTCCTTAATGTGATGCCAACCTCTGATTTGCACCAGCAAGCTCCAATTTCGACCTGCAACAAAATTCTTTCAAAATAGGCTATACAATGACACTCTTATGGCTCTGATACCATGTAAGAATTTGCCTAAGGAAAAGAATAAAATGTCAAGATCTAGAATCTCGATAGATAGCACAAGAGAGATAGGAAAAATGATCAAATAATTGATTATAACCAATTGAATTGAATACAAAGTAGAAGTGCATGAATATATAGGCAATGCGATAAGACTACATGATAAGGAGATGATAAGCTATCAACCTCACTAGGTGGAATCACATGTTCACAAAAGGTGGATAATCCTCCATTTTACATTAAAGTATGTGCAAAATGTGCAACAATGAGAGGATGATAATGTGATAAGAGCACTAAAGGTGGATCTCACACACAAAGAGGAATGAGATGACAACTATCACCACCTAAAGTGGAATTTCTCCTAACCATGTGCTAAAATGAAATGCAAACTCCTAGGTGTCTCAATGACAACTAATATGCAAATGCATTATCCTAATTAAACTTAAGTAAAGTGTAATTAGTAAATACTTAATTACACCAACCCTTACATATAGGGTTAGGGTAAGGGTTAGAGTTAGTTTAACGTCGTGGTAGGGGTTAGCATTTAATGTTCATAGTTAGGTTCAAACATAGTGTTATGGTTGAGGTTAATATTTGGTTGACTGGTAGAATAAGATTAGGGATGTGGTTATCGATTGGATGCAGGTTAAAAAGATGACATTAAAATTTATAGGTAGTGTGATACTTAGGTGCAGGGTTGGAGTATTTGGTTAAGGTAAGGTTTTGATATAGTTTTATAACATAGATTAGGGTTAGGTTAGAAGTAGAAATGAATAAGATGTCCTTTATAATTAATTCCTCACATTTATTTGTCACATCCATTGAATGAATAAATATTAGAAATGTAGAGTTCAACAAAACACGTTGCAAAAACTTGCAAGTATAGGGGTAAACATGATGGGAATAGCCAAAAATATTTATTTGTTATCTTGTTCATGAAACTTACAAAGATGAAAGGGGAAATAGAAGTCCCAATACAACTATTTAGATAATTAAGAAGTGTGAAAGCCAAGATAAGAGCGATCTAAATAAAAAATAACTCTCCAATAATGATGCAAGTGCATCACATAATCTTCAATGATAAAGTTGGTATTGCGACCCTTATTTGTACAATGATCACAGTAGAATTTTTTCATCATTGATGGAAATGCATCCAATTTTATAGATGTCTCATGAAGAACTTTTGCAACATCTCCCATCAACATTATTTCTAGTTCATGAACATTATCAATTGATAACATTGTGTTATCTACAATTTTGATTATAGTTGTGCACGAGTCTACAATTATTTAGACTCAAAGAAATCATTTGAGGCCATCGAAGCAGAGGGGCTCGTAACCATGATGTTTAACTCTCTATCACAAGCAGCCATAGGTCAAATGGTATCCTAAAAATTTTAAATCAAACATCAGTATATAGAATCAATCATAATACACATGTTGCATTGTTATTTGGAACTTTACATGTTACTTATAGTGGAATAATATATTATTTTATGGAACTTTTTTTATTTAAATTAACAAAAAGTTGGGTATGAAAACATGATATATTTTGTATTATTGATACAAATTGAAGCAAAAGTGAACACAATTTCTAAATATGATATACTAATTTATCACATCAAATGATTCAGAACAATTTTGATACAAAGTAGGAGATTAATTAATAATGCAACATTTAATAGCAATATATCATTATAGTACATCATTAATTTTCAAGACACTTGAGTCTAATTTCTTACTTTTCTATTCAAAAGTTGTTTCCCACTTCTCATTTTTTCATAGTGGTCATATGTGAATGGTGGCATTATTCTCAAGCCTTCTAGAAACTTTACATGAGATACAACTACAAATGTCAATCCTACTCTTTCTCTTGGGCCTATATCAATTGTGGCTTTGGAAAGAGTTAGTCCCTGAGATTTATGAATTTTCAATGTCCATGCCAACCTTCATAGTAACTGAAAGGTTCTACCCATCTGTAATGGTGATATTGGAACTATCTTTAGATGATGGTCATCATATGGTATTCCAAAATAATTATCAAATTCAACCATGACATAAGCAGGTAGTTCAGGTGGGGCAATTCCTAGTTTGTACACAATATTTCAGATATATCCCAAGGCTCTATTGACAAGACCAGTTTCAATCCATATATTTGTAGTTAATATGACCCTCAAATCCTTACTAAACAATAACTCTAGATCAAGTTCTTCAGTCAAGCAATCTTCAAGTGTATTACAATTCCTTGACTTAGTTGCAAGGCTACATGCAATAGGTTGCCTCAAAAAGAATAACATCCTCAAGTTATGGTTACAAACATTAGCATTTGTAGAAAACAAATGCATTGTCTTGTCAAACTCATCATTGGTTACAACATCTAACCTCATAGGGGTTCTCATCATAAGAAATTTCCAATCATCTAGGTTTGAACTTGCATCTCTCACATTTGTGAAAATTCTGATGAAATCTTTTTTGGTGGATGTTTTCTCCATCTTGCCTAAATATTTTATCTAATATAACCATTGTTTTGAATTCTTACCATAGTAACTTTGTCCACTTTTTGCTAGCATATGTGGATTTATCATCGACTGGAGGTAACTGACCAAGATCACCAACCAAAATAATAGATATACCTGAAAGAAAGTCAGAAAAATGATTTGAAGACTATCTATGAATATTACATGAATGTATTTGTATATGAGTTATATTAATAAATATTATAGCACATAAATAGTGTCATTAGAAAAAACAAAAGTATACCTACAAAGCTTATGTCACCACTTTGTAGGAAGGCTTGTCTGAGTCGACAATCTATATTTTCTAGCAAGTTTTGACCAATGAAGCTCATTTCATTAATTAAAATATGCCTGATATGGGTCATTTGTTCTTGCAAACTTGTAAGTTGTGTCCCTTCTAGTTGAGAAAAACCTCTAATTGGTATTCACAACTTTGAATGAATTATAGAAGCTCCTATATTGAAAGTTGTAACTCTATTTGGTGCAAGTAATAGAAGCAAAGAAGGACTTGGCAAAGCTTCAATATAAATAATTCGACTGATGGCACCAATTAGATAAGACTTTCTTGTTCTCATTGTTCCTTGAATTATCATAAATAAAGGCATTCTGACCTGATTTCCATGGTAGTGTGTCATAATAATATCAATTGCCTTTTGTTGCTTGTCATTGAGAGTTGTAAAGTTGATTCATTGCGAGATGTCATCATATATGAGGCATCTATCTTTCTTCATTTCTCCTATGAAGTTGATTGCTACAATAGTAGGCTCTTCACTTTGATATTCACTACACCAGTTTGTATTTCTATCAATATCTCTTCTTCTTAACATGTCTATCTCAGAAACCTGCATATGTTGACCATGATGTAGTCTAGAGATGATTTCCCATTCACGCTTTGTCATATTTTCTTGAATAGCTCGATTATCTTCCACTTCAGAATCACTGCTAGGTTCATCATTTTTTGTAGGTGATACTCTTTGAACATGCCAAGGATTGTAATTCAGTGATTCCCAGTTTGCTACTATAGTATCATTATCATGTGACCAATGTCTCTTTCAATGTTATGAAAAGGTTTGTATAGTAATAACTCAGATAAAAAAAACTCCACCCATACACATTTTCTAGTATTGTATATCCGGGATCTTGCGGCATCAATCAAGGTGATACCTTCCATACAAATTGGCCTTGTTTTATAGCCATCTACAAAAGATTTGGCAAGTTCTTCATCATTTTCCTCATTATTTACTACTACAGGTTTGAAAAATTCACGTGAGACATTTAGATTAACAAACCTTCTACTAATCTCTACCAATGGAAGCTCTAACAACATATGACATGTTTCATGGGCTATAATATCCCTCTCTATAACTATTTCTGTGAGAAGCTTTTTGTATACTCATGCGGCTAAATCATTAAGATCTTCTAGGTTTGAAAAACACATCAACATTTCAGAATAGGTTTCTAAACTTCTCTTAGCTTTTGCTGCATACTTTACAATGTATTTAATAACTACGCATCTTGAAAGAATAGGTTCCCAATCTATATTTTCCCTCCATAGTTGCAGTATGTACCGATTATGTGAATTGAATCTATCATCATTACTAGCTGGCTTAAATTTTGTTTCACCTGATTCTATGTCCTCATATAACTTGGATCCCTCCAAATTCAATGGCCAAGGAGCATTGTACCTAAGAGAAAGGCAAATGAGCATTTGTTTTGATTAAGTTTTGTAAATATTTAATATATAATATTAATGTAAACCTTACTAATCGATGAAATAATTATCTACAAATCATTCTTCCGCTTTTTCTACGTAGACATGCACCCTCCTTACAGTCTGTGTATCGTTCCACACAATTGACTATCTCTTCATAGTCATGGTCAATATCCATCTCAGCTAGTTGTGCACTATTTTTGAGACATGGATGTTGACCAAAATGTTAGAAAACCTACAAATGGTTGTGGGTAATATATCATATTAAAAATTTATAATAATTATATGGAAATATAGATGAACATATATTGTAAACATCATGTTATACTGATACACATGATCAAATTACTTAAAACATACCTATATATTTCTTTGATGAGGATCATGTCTAGGATTCCATGTATGAATAATGGAATGAAAATATCTCTTAGCACTTTTTCATTCCTCCTCATTTGACCATTCAATAGTGTCCATGTTCGGTGCTCCTTCGATCCATAAGAAGCCATGCACATGAGGTGAATCCCTATGTTTCCACTCATATCTACACCAAAAATCTTTGACTTTCATACCTTTTTCAAGTATTTCTTTCCAGAACATTGTATGCCTTAAATGCATGTAATGTGTAACTATATGAGGATAGTCAATGACATTTTGTCTTCTCCACTTTTGAGCCTCTCATGGATCAGTTGGTGGTGTTCCTGGCATCAATGCATGCAAATCAAGTCACTGCATATCTGTTGCACTTAAGGTGAAGAAAATTGTAGGAGTGCCAATTTGGTGAAGCATGTATGTTAATTTTGCTTTATATTTAGACCAATACGATCTTGTGCCTCTTAGAGTTATTCCAAATCTCATCAACCTATCTGCCAAATTTTTATGTGGCATATTTTCCATATGTTCACATAGCTCATTGATGGTAATTGGCATGTCTTGAAAACTCACTTTTACAAATACATCAGATGAATTTTGTGCATGATGTCTCATTATCATGTTCATCATGAAATACCTAAACCTTAGATATTTACCAAATTGATGATCCCTATACCGCAACAAATGCTTCACAAATTTATGCAGATGAATTCACCTCATTCTTGGATCTAACCAATCACATCTTCCATCAGGAAACAATGTTGGAAATACTATATCTAACAATCTTGATGTGACATATTCATTGATGGGGATGCACCTATAGTTGGCCATTCAATTAATGCAGATAGAATTGTCTCAAGATTGTTGACCCATGCTTGGATTAATTCTATTTCTCTTTGACAATTAGGTGGTCTTCAAGCCATAGATGTTTTGTGTTGAATTACATTACCTTCATCTATTTCCATGACTAGACCCACAAATATGACTTCGTTTGCATCAAAATTAAATTCCATGTGAACTATCCTCAATCTATTAAAAACATTCTGAACAGAATTTCTCGGCAAGTCATTGAGAGAAACTTCATCGATTCTAACATCTGCACAAAACCTAGCATGCTCTACTTTTTATTTCAATGCTCTATACACATGATCCATGTTTATAGTAAATTTATAATGTGTACCATGTTGAACTTGATCCCTTATGCGAACAATAATAATTGGAAAATACTCAATTGTATGTGGAAAAACTTTGGATACTTGTTCTACATGTTGATGAAAACTTATAGTGTGTCCTTTATACTTATATTGAACACCATTTGCATGTGTAACTTGAAGTATAGGGCTGACATGTGCAATCAAAATCTCTTCAACCTGAGTCAAATTTGCAAGCTCTTATGGTTGAGAGCTAGGGTCCATATTTTTTGAAGATGAAAACCTATGAGTTCCTTGTTCTTGTCTACACCTGTTGCATATAGGACCTTCATAGGTGCGATATACTTTCATTGCAAGATACAATTCTTGACAAACATGACACATATTAGGAGTCTTCAAACTATCTATTTGATGTCTAAACTACATTTGGAATCTTCTAAATTTATTTTTAACCATTTCATTTGGGTTTGGCATGTTTTCCATAGTACCTTCTACATTAACATGCATTTCTATTTGATTTTCATGTTGTGGTGTTTGTGGAACACATTCTATGGATGTTGAGTATTCATTTTCAACATCCAATTGAATGTTTACATTAGGTGGATTGTTATATCCGTGACTTGGTTTGGGATCATCTTGAATCCCTTGACGTCCTTCATTTTGAAGGATTTGTTCAGAAGTTCATTGATGGTTATTTCTTTGAACATTTGTTTCATCTTGATTTTCATTTTCTAATTGTTCCACTGTTACTTCAGCCCTTCTTCTACCAATTCTTTGTCTATCAACTTCATTACGTCTTATTCTATGTTTCTCTCTTTGGATTTCTGTCAATTATTTTTGTTGAAGTCTATGGGGCTCTCTTCGGTATTATCTTTGATATTCTCTTCTTACCTCCTCTAATTCAAAATTCAACCTTGGTCTCACCATATCTGATGGGTCAATAATTTGTCTTTATTTTATGATACTTTTATGCTTTGTTTCAGATATTTCTAAAATACTTAATATACCTTTTCAGTGTTTGAACCTATGAACATGCTATAAGTACAGTCAAACCAAAAAAACCTATGGGTATATAATAGTTGATATACTTTGCCAAATATTATACATATGCTACAGTATTTCATATAAATGTTTGAATGTATGTTCTAATATTTGGATTAAGTTGAATGGTTAAATACTTGAATATATGCATGTGCTACTAACCTGTCAGGGAAAGAGGAGCGACTGAAGCATGGATCAATGAGCATTAATGAAGAGCGAGGAAGACTCAGTCATAATTATGGAGAGCCATTATGATATTGTGGGACATGCTTGATAAATTGAAGGAAAAATCATTCCAAGAAATATAGGAATACAGCTATGCTATATTTTCTCTGTGATCAATGTTTTGTTGAAGCAGTTATGCAACCTTTATGATATTGTATCATGGACTATTGGATTTTCCTTTCTTTATGGCTTGAATTAGTTATAACTTATCTTTTATGTTCAAATAAGTATCAATCCTCTATATAAATGGATATGATTGTTAGAGAGAAAGTTAGTCAGATGGTTGTGTTATTTTCTATAATTTGAAGCAAAGTTAATTTTCCAGTTTCGAATGTTATTTCCTGATATGTAATCATTTTTTTGGAAATACAATGAAGAAGTGATTTTGAGTTCTATTATGTGTTGATAGTTAGCAGAAGTCAACCAAGGGGGCCTACTTGGATGTTGGATTAGAGTAGACTAGATTAAGTTGTTTAAGCATTTACAACAATTCAAGTAGAATTCATTGTTCTTTCTTGTAGCACTATACACTGTGTATGTTCCTGCAACACTTTCAAAGATAATCATTATGAATGATTTGGGTTGACAAAATAGGTTAAGATTGAAATTATAGTTGTTAGCATTATTTTCATTAGTAGATGTGTGTGTTTAATTTCCTGTAGCAATAGTGTAAGTTTCTTTCATGCATTTTCCTTCCTGCAGCTTAAGCAAAAATGACTCCATGAGAGACTTAATGCCCAAACCGTGCTGTCCTATTTCAAGTATACATCCCTAAGTTGACAATTTAAATGCACTTCATGATAGGGAAAATAATACTTAGTTTCAATATACTATCCCTAGGAGAATCCTTGGCATGATTATTATTACCTATTATGGGGTTGTTCATTTTTTTGTGTTGTTGCCGGGGATGGTGTCAAGCTAAGAACCTTATTGAGTCATTTTAGATAGTTTCCTATTTTCTAGATAGTTTGTAGTTCTGAACTTGCTTCACAAGTTTGTCAAATTACTTGCATGCATCGAAGAGGAAGAAGACGAGATGTCTATGGCAGATTCCTTCCAAGAGAACCCATTAATCTGAATGAAAAATTGGAATTACCTTTTGTTGACACAAGTCCTGAATTTCCTTCAACATCCTCATCTATAGAAGACCCTTTTGATCCATCTAATCTTCAACCTTTTGTTGAAATTTTGGCCAGTTTTCTTGATAATTCCACAAGTATACCTATTGCTAATAATCCTTTGGCTATTGTCACTTCCTAGCCACAACTTCACTCCCAAGTACCTGTAGTGATGGCACAACCTTCCTTTCTATTCCCTCTTCCTAGCCTTAAATAAATAATGCTAATCTCAAGAACACATCCACTGATGCACTTCCAAAGTTATATGGTCTAATCACTAAAGACCCTGACACCTTTCTATTTGTGTTTGACATTCTTTGTCAAAGATTTGATTACAACACTGACAGTCATAAATTCAAGTTGTTTCTAGCAATGTTAAATGAGTCAGATTTAAGAGCATTTATGGGATTAGGGGCTAATGCAACAACCACTTGGAATGAGATGCATAATTTGTTTCTATAGAAGTATAAAGAGTATTGTAAAGGGGGAAACTTTAGGGGGGTGACATTTTTTGTATGTTACAAAAGGAAGATGAAACTTTGGAAGATTATATTTCATGCTTCTTGTATAATCTGCAGAAGAATCCTTAGCATACGCTACAGGAGGATTCACAAAAACTCATTTTCTTGAGGGGAGTAAATGACAATTGTCTTTAAGCACTAGATCTTATGGCTGGAGGAGACATTTCTCAATCTTCCCAGGATGATCTTAAGAAAATATGTCTTAACTATTCAAGATCAGGAGTGAAGAAAGGCAGAGGATTTTGACCCACACTTAATAAAGGGAATGGCTCTAGTATCTCTACGATGGAAATTTCTAACTTGCTGTCAGATTTAAAACAAGATATTATCAATGATGTTGCTACACACTTGGAGACAATAAAAGCCAAAAAGAAGCATGAAGATGCTGAGGCAAAGCTGGCTGAATACTTACCTCACTATCAGAAACAAAAGAAGGATTGTTGGTGCAAGCTAGTGGTGAATTTGGAGACCCAACACCTTCCTAATGAGTTCAGGCAAATAAAAGGAGAGGATGAGAAAGTATTCTTTGTTGCTCAACATCGACCATGGGATCTGAGACAAGCTATGCCCCAAGATCCTTTGCAATCTTTTAATCCTTAAAATAACCAATGGTAGAACCAAAATTTTCAATACCCTTCTTAGTATTCCCAACCTTCTTGGAATAATTCCTAGCCTAATACTTAGCAGAACTAGTGGTTTAATTCACACCAAACCCAATGGCCACAACCTCAAAATTAATGGAAGCCACTATAAGGGAATTGGAAACCATATAACCACTGGAAAGGACCCCAATAATGGCCTAATCAAAATCCTGGTTATCAATCCTTACCATCTACAATTTCTTAACCTGCACTCATGCCACCTCCTGGAGCCACAAGTCCCCCTCCAAGGTCAACAAAATTACATGCTCAGCCACAACCTAATCCTAACAACAAGCAACAAAAACAACCTATACATGCTACTGATGCTCAAAAGTACCATGCTTATGCATTAGAAATAATTGATATTCACTTAAGATCTGGCAATACTTTACCCACACCAGAAACTCTTGTTATTACAGAAGTTCTAGACCTTCGTGTAGCATCACCACCACTTCCAGAAACTACTTTTCCAAATACAGTCCCACCAACTAATACATCAAGTCAAGCTGATGTTCATACCAAAGTTGATCCTCATTTTTCTCAAAGGCTTAGAGCTGATATATTTGTACCCTCGGATAAAACACCATTTGATATTCTTGATCAGTTGAAAAACATGCATATTCAAATTCCACTCTTTCATGCTATTAAGGACGTTCTTGTCTATGGAAAAGCCATTAAAGAAGTATGCCTCAAGAAGCCTAGACATAAGAAAAAGGATCCTCAAATAGTACATGTTATTGGTTAACTTACATATATTATGTTGGGAAAGATAGTCATTCCAAAGTACTCTGACCCTAGAAGTCCAGCTGTTGATATTATAATTAATGGTCAATTTTTGAGAAATGCTTTAATAGATTTGGGTGTTGCTATTAATGTTATGACTAAGGATACCATGCATAGACTGGGTATAGAATGATTGAGGACCACTCTAACAATCTTACAACTTGTAGACAGTTCCATTGTCACCCCAAATGACATAATAGAAGACATAGTAGTTACATTGGATTCCTAGGAATATCCTGCTGACTTCATGATATTATCACCCAAGGTAACTCTTGTTAGTTACCCATTCATCCTTGGAAAACCTTGGTTAGAAATAGTTGATGCCAATATCAATTTTCATTTAGGTAACATGACCATTTCATATGGCCAAACAATTAATAAGTTACCATTATATCCTCCAGCCCAACCTCAACTAGATTTAAGTACTCCTATTTGGCATGATTTGGGAGCTGAGGTAGAAGAGATTAACTTCATTTCTCAACTGATGATGTTACACAAAAAATATTTCCCATAACTTCAAGAAGATGATGATGTGATTCAAAGCATCCTTACTAATGATTGTGTCACAGTAAAAGATATCTCTAAAAGTACTATTTTGCAGTTGTCTACCTATGAGGACTATGTTCTACCTATGGAACTTGATATTATCTATCAATTAATACCTTGTGAGATATCCAAAACTCCTATACCTAAATTATCAATGCTTGAACTAACAACTATGGTGGAGCTCTCGCCTGGCCACAACCTGCATGTCAACAATAAACTGCCACCACAACAATTATCATTATTAACTCAACTATTTTGTAAACATGAAAAATATTTATCTTGGGACTATGGAGATATGAAAGGATTGAGCCCAAAACTCTGTACACATAGAATTTACATCAATGAAATTAGTTTATCACTCCTCCAACCTCAAAGAAGAATTAACCTATCCTTGAGAAAAATTGTAAAAACTAAGTTGTAGAAACTATTGAATGCTGGTTTTATTTACCCAATCTTAGATAGAAAATGGGTTTCTCCTTTGGTAATAGTACCTAAAAAGGGAGTTAAATGGAGAATATGTGTATATTATAGAGAACTAAACAATGCTACAAAGAAAGATAATTTTCCCTTGCCATTCATTGATCAAGTTCTGGATACCTTAGTTGGTAAAAAGTACTTTTCTTTTCTTGGTGGATATAGTAGATATAACCAGATCAAAATTGCTCTAGAGGATCAAGAAAAGACCACATTTACATGTCCTTGGGGAACATATTCCTATTCTATGTTACCTTTTAGTTTATGTAATGCTCCAACTACTTTCAAAGGGCTTTATTCAACATCTTTGCTGATATCTCACATGACTGGATGGAAATCTACATGGATGATTTCACCACATTTGTGTTACTTTTGAAGAAGCTTTGAAGAACTTAGAAAAAGTGTTGATTAGATGTAAAGATCACAATCTATCTCTGAACAATGAAAAATGTTTTATGATGATGCAAGGAGTTGTGCTAGGACACTTCATCTCAGAAGATGGAATACAAGTGGACCCTACAAAAATTGAGGTAATTCTTACATTGCCCACTCCTACAAAGCAAAAAGATATTAGATCATTTTTAGGACATGCTGGTTATTATAGGCATTTCATTAAAAAGTTTAGTCAAATAGCCAGTCCATTATACACATTGCTTACAAAAGAGTCTGAGTTCACATGGACACTAGCTTGTAAGGAATCTTTCCTGCAAGGCAAGTCCCTTCTTACAACAACACTAGTTCTTAGAGGTCCTAATTGGTCTTTACCATTCCATATTCATACTGATGCTTTTGATTATGCAATAGGAGCAGTCTTGGGTTAGAAAGCCAATAACCTTGAAAATGCCATTTACTATATCAACAAGAGTTTACATGGACTAGAGCTCAATTATACAATCACTGAAAAAGAGTTGCTAGCTGTTGTCTATGCTTTGAATAAATTTTGTCACTATGTTACATGATACCTAATCTTTGTTCATATTGACCATGCAACCATAAAATATCTTATGAACAAACCTACCATCTTAGGCAGGTTAGCAAGATGGCTTTTTCTATCACAAGAATTTGATCTAATCATCATTAACAAGCCAGGTAAAGCTAATGTTCTGGATGATTATTTATCAAGGATCCAGAATGATGATACTAACACTATTGTGATAGATGATACATTACCTAATGAGAATTTGTTTCATATTGTTGTCAAAAGCCCATGGTATGTTGATATAGTAAATTACCTTGCAACTGATAAAATGCCTACACATTTTTCTCCTAAGGAAAGAAAACTGCTCATTGAGAAATTTTTTTAATTTTCTTGGATTGACAACATGTTGTTTTATACTAGTTCAGACCAAGTTATGCAAAGATGTGTACGTGAGGATGAAACTTATGAAATCCTTCATGCTTGTAATGATGAGCCCTATGGAGGACACTTTATAGCTAAAAGGACAACTCTAAGAATATTAACAACCAATTATTACTGGCCTACACTTCATAAGGACTCAACAAACTATACCAGGAAATGTGATAAATGCCAATGGATGGGTCATCCCACAAAGTCAAATGAAATGCCTCTACATCCACAAGTGGTTGTCACACCATTTGATAAATGGGGCATGGATTTTATTGGTCCTATAAACCCACCATCCAATGGTAAATCATACATTTTAGTTTACACTAACTATGTCACCAAATGGGTAAAGGTTAAATCCATGAAACATGCATGAGGCAACAAAGTGGATGAGTTTCTGTATGAAGAAATATTTACCCATTATGGTGTACCTAGAGAGCTAGTGACATATCAAGGAGCACAATTCACATCAACCCTGATCACAACACTTGTGAATGAGTACAATATCAAACACAGGAAGTCAAGTCCTTACCATCCTCGAGAAAATAGTCAAGTGGAAGTTACAAAAAGAGAAATTGAAGCTATTCTTACCAAAATAGTTCACCTACATCACCGAGATTGGAGCAGCCGCCTTCCAGAAGCATTCTAGGCTTACAGAACAACATGGAAGACAACCACATGATTCACTCCATTTGAAATTCTTTATGGGAAAACAACAATGTTTCCCATTGAATTTGAGCATAAAACATTGTGCATTTCCCTGCAGCTAAACATTGATCTTCCTACAACACAATGAGATCGTCTTCTACACCTCAAATCTTTGGATGAGATGAGAAAATCTTCTTTGGAAAGAAAAAATATAATCTAGAAACAAAGGAAGAAGTGGCTCAACTCCCACATAAAGAAAAAATGCTTCTCATTAGGTGATTGGGCATTACTATTTGATTCACAGTTTCAAGAAATTTCAGGCAAGTTACAAATAGAGTGGTTAGGACCCTACGAAATAGGTCATGTCTTTGACAATGGAGTAGTCCAACTATCAAAAATTGATCTTGTTCTCTTCAAGATATTGGTCAATGGTCATAGAATTCATCTATACCATCAGCCATAGACTAAGAATAAATTCCTGCAGCAATTCAATGACACTACTCCAGAATCACAAAAGGTACTACTTCCTGCAGCTGAAGGTGCAAACCTTCTTCTTGCAGCTTCACACTAATTTCCTTTAGGTATTCTCATAATAAACACTTCATTTTCAATGAAGTTTCTTTCTCCATTCACTTTCTAAATTCTTCTTTCCATCCCGCTCCACTTCTCTACCTTTCGTCCACCCATCCTCCACATCATCACATTTTCTATTTTTCTATGATTTCAATAATTGCCACATCAACATATGCATACATCCTCAACACTTGTTCCTTGGATGATGATTTCCAATCTCATCGCCTTCTAGCACGTCACAATATAATGATAGGTACAACTCTTCAATATTTTTCCACTTTTAGCTCATACATTTAGATTATTATATATAATACTACACTTATTTATAATATCAAATTACAACAGTTTCCTTCCTTCCGCTAGGTATGACAAGTGTGGACACTTGTCTTTATTTTGTAGGGGATAGGGAAGTGTATTAATTTATCCAAGTCACTAATGTTGTACCCATCATTCCTTACGAGATTAATTGTCAGTTCAAATCTATACTTATATTCTTTTTTATTAAGTTTTTTATTTTTCACACAAGTGTCGTACCTCAATTTCCAAATTATCTTCGATTTATGACTTGATGTAACCCTAGGATGACATAATCAAGTTATGTGGAAGTTAATTGCATTTAAAACTATAATTCCTTACCGTAAAGCCTCAGTATTATCATTTTCATAAAAAAAATGTAACATAGAAATTGCAAGGAAATTCATAGTTTAAGGTGTAGTTAGGAGCTGAATTTTAGGGTGTTTCAGAGGAGATTAGGGAATTGGGGAATTTCAAAAGCAGAGAAAAATTGTCATTGAAAAATTGCAGAAAGAATTTGAAGAAAGAATTTAGAACAATGGGAGGACAATTAATGCGTCATGAACCAATAGTTTACACCATTCTTCTCATAGATGTAGAAGCAATCCAGAGATTCCACGCTTGTGGCTAGCTTGGGTATTTCCTAAAATTGATAGAATTTGATGAGGAGGTAGCCACCCAATTTATGAATACCTTTGAAGAAGGAGAGAAAAATGTGTGGGGCTTGACAGTTTTGGTAATAGAGGAACACATTGCAAAAGTAACTAGGTTGCCTGCAATTGGGGAGAATTATCCTAATGAACACGATGCTAGGTTAGCTCGAGATTAGTTCACCCTTCCTACAAACCCTCCATTGGAGGTGAACAAACATGGCTACAGGCATGTGTCCCTTCCGGCCCCATTTTATGAACTAGCGATGCATATTATAAGGTACCTCACTTGCGAAGGAAGGTTTTCTCATTTGCATGCATACCATTTTAAATTTCTTAGTTATGTCAGGCATAATTTTCCGGTCAATGTTCCAAATTTTCTTTATAATATGTCAAGTATTGGTGCCGAAGAAACCCATAAAGGAATTTTTTTTTGTTACCCACCATGCTCTGATTAAATCACTTGTTGAGAGGTCTCTCAGAGATGTGTCTCCATTGGCTTGGGATAAATTTATTTAGGTCAAGAATTTGCATCCCCAAAATGACCTTGTTGAACAACCTATCAATGAAATGAAATTCCCTCTGAGCCAATTACTGAAACAACCAACCAAGGAGGAGAGCCTAAAAATATTAGAGAAGATGAGTTCCTCTCCCTGCTCCGGTGGAAAATGTACCTACCTCTTCCCAAAAGAAATGGAAAAGAAAAATTGATGAAGGAACTTCAGTTCCTGAGAATGAAAATGAACCCCAAAACCCTACAGTTTCAAAGAATAAGAAAATAAATTCGGCTCCTATAGCAACCATTCCTATAGCAAAGATATTGAAGAAAAATGTTAGAAATAAAACTATAGAGGTTACAGAGGCTGCTTTGTGGAGAAGCTCTCAGATGAGAGGGAAAATTACACATGTTCCTCCAGATTGCCAATATGTTCCCTTAGATAAACCTGCCACTAAACCCCACATTGATTATGTTCCTGATAGTTCCCCAACACAAAAAAATGTTCCAGATAATTCCTAGAGTTTGAATGAATCACTTGACAATCAACCTGAAAATAGTTACTAGAATCCACCTCAGCAACAGAGTGATCTTGAGGAAATGCATCAAACAGTTCAAAAAGATAAGCAAGAAGAACCTCAATTGTCTCAACCATCAACTCAGTCTTGTTCTAAGAATGATATTGTGCCCTTTAAAAGAACCCGGTTCACTGATTACCTAGAGAATACCTATAGTGAAAAGAAAAAGCCTCAGCTAGAAGAGTTTGGTCCACCTACTCTTCAATCTATTATTTTCAGTTTGTATACTTAGTTTGTTTTTAAAAGGACTCCGTGGAAAGAAGAAAGAAAGAAGATGCAAAAATAAATTGATGACCAAAGGGAGGACATAAAATATTTGAAAGAACAAATGAAAAGGCAGAAGAAGAAAATGGACCATGCTTTAAAGTTGGTTGATCAAATTATAGCCTGCAGGCCTCCTCCCAGAGTTTATGCTATTTGTTTAAAAGAACAATTTCTTTTGTTTCAATTAATGATGACCATTAAAGATAAAGAGTCAGAGTTTAAAATAGCTCAAGAATTCTATGGTCTGTACCAAACCCTTCCTACTTGGCAACAAAATCTACTTTGTGAACTTTACCTCCATAACTTTATTATTCCTAAAGAAACTGATTGGAATCCCCTACTTTATATTGGAGATATACATCTAAAGGCCTTAATGTCATGGATGCTCATTGAAACCAATTATGATAATCAATTAGATAATTACAGGGATCAGGAGAGATAAGAACAATTACCCTTAAGGGCTGAAAGTAGTAAGCCTTATGTTTTACTGAGGGACTGGTTAACTCTCACTTATGGAAAGACAAAAGCAAAAACCAGGGATAAAATTTTTGTTGTTAGAGAGAAAGTTTATAAAGAGTATCAAGGAATGCCCTATTTTACCTTCTAGTGAGCCCTAGCAAGTGTCAGGAATAGATGGAACAGTTTGCCAGAGGCTTTTAAGAAGTCAAAACCACATGGCCCTCTCAACCTTGAAGCAACAATGAACATGGCACCCAAGTACATGCAGTTGGGAAGGAAAATTTGGCGTGAGCTCTGGTGTCCCTTGAAATTCCATCCACCAATTCTCATGTGGTATTTGTATGATGTTAATGCTACAAAGTTGGATCAGCTCCAGGAATATTACATGGTGGATCACTAGGAAAAGACCAGAGGATTCTATTACATGTTCAAGAGCAAAAGGAGGGGAAAGATTGAAGTTGGGGAGTAATGATGAATAGAAAAGAAATGCAATGCTTGAGGACAAGCATTATGCTCGTAGGGGGCAGATGATGGGTCAATAATTTGTCTTTGTTTTATGACACTTTTATTCTTTGTTCCAAAAAATTATAAAACACTTGTTATACCTTTTCAGTGTTTGAACCTATGAACATGCTATAAGTACAGTCAAACCAACAAAACCTATGGGTATATAATAGTTGATATACTTTTCCAAATATTATACATATATTGCAGTATTTCATATAATTGTTTGAATGTATGTTCTAATATTTGGATTAAGTTGAATGGTTTAATACTTGAATATATGGATGTGTTACTAACCCTGCCAGGGAAAGAGGAGAGACTAAAGAGTTGATCAACGAGCATTGATGAAGATTGAGGAAGAGTCAATCATGATGATGGAGAGCCATTATGATACCACGAGACATGCCTGACAAATTGAAGGGAGAATCATTTCATGAAATATAGGAACACACCTACGCTATATTTTCTCTGTGATCAACATTCTATTGAAGCGGTTATGCAGCCTTTATGATATTCTGTCATGGACTGTTGCATTTTCCTTTCTTTATGGAATGAATTAGTTATACCTTATCTTTTATGTTCAAATAAGTATCAATCCTCTATATAAAGGGATATTATTATTAGAGAGAAATTTAGTCAGATGGTTGTATTATTTGCTATAATCTGAAGCAAAGTTACTTTTCCAGTTCTGTATGTTGTTTCATAATATGTAATTAGTTTTATAGAAATACAATGAAGAAGTGATTTTGAGTTCTATTCTATGTTGATAGTTAGTAGAAGCTGACCAATGGGGCCCACTTGGAAGATGGATTAGAGTAGACTAGATTAAGTTGTTTAAACATTTACAATAGTTTAAGTAGAATTCATTGTTCTTTCCTGTAGCACTATACATTATGTATGTTCCTGCAGCACTTGCAGAGATAATCATTGTGAATGCTTAGGGTTGACAAAATAGATAATTAAGATTGAAATTATAGTCATCAACATCGTTGTCATTAGTAGTTGTGTGTTTTTACTTTCCTACAACAATAGTGTAAGTTTTTTTCATGTATTTTCCTTCCTGCAGCTTAAGCAAAAATGACTCCATGAGAGACTTAGTGCACAAACCGTGCTGTCCCATTTCAAGTATACGTCCCTGGGTCAACAATTTAAATACACTTCATGATAGGGAGAATGATACTTAGTTTGAATATACTATTCCTAGGAGAAGCCTTGGCATGATTATTATTACCTATTATGGGGCTATTCAATATCTACTATGAAAGAATGTAAAATTAGTAACCTAATCAAACTTTATATTATATATATGTAATAACATTGTAATAGTTAGAAAGAATGAATGTTACTTGTCAATTAATATGATTTTTTATATGTAGAATTGAAAGGGCACATGTTAATTTATAATACATATCAATTTAGTTTTTATAATTTTTGTATCATGTTTAAATACATATTTATACATATAAAATAGTAATTAGGAAAGTAAATTAGACAATAACAACAATTTGAGTGAAGAAATGATAAGAATTATAGATACATGGATACAATGAGAGCCAAGATATTGTAACAATAACAAAATGAATATTTTATAAAAATAATGGATATATAATGACAATGAAATGGTCTAAAGGGTCATTTTATGAAAACATGAGAAAACATGATCTCTTATTTGGAATAGTAAACAATAAAACCCAAAAATATGTGATCCCATTTTCAGAGGTACCAGATCTCAAACCAAAAATTAATTGTGAACTCTTCAATTCCACTGTGTTGGTCTCCATCTTCCTCTAATCCATCCTTTCTTTGGTCATAAGTGGGAGCATGAATATGGTTTTAGAGTATGAGTGTCAGGGAAATACACTTCAAATAACTCCTTAAGACTGAGTGGCAAAATAAATATGTCAACAGTCACACTTGACCACCAACAATCATTGTCTAGAACCTCAACTGCAAACCCATGAGGTACATATTGAGGCAAACTAATGACAAGTGGAATAGGTCTCATATAGTCTAAAAACACTTCCTCAACGAGGGGCTCTCACGCCCATTTGTCAGTTATGAAGTGATCATATCTCATAGAAAATTTTGGTTTATTAGAATTGTTTACAATGCCTATAATTGTTCCTTCAAACCATGCCCCTTCAAAGCCCTCCTCATCACAACTAACTTCTACCTTCATTCCCATATTAATGTCCATTTGTATGCCTAATTTATGATTACAAAAAAAACCATTTCAATTTAGAAATAAAAAGATTTAATACAACCATAATACAATTAACATGTGGAATATTCACCCTAACCTAGAAAAGTTGATTGAGGAATGGTGGAATATTAGGATTAAAGGAACGACTATGTTCAAAGTTGCAAAGAAAATGAAAAATGTGAAGGACAACATAAAGAAATGGAACAAAGAGACCTTTGGAAATGTCTTTACCAATAAAAAGAAAATTGCTGAAGAGCTGAAGGAGATCCAGGATAGCATTAAAAAAGATGGGTATAGTTTTTATACTAAAAATGAGGAAGATACTAAACTGGTTGAATATCATGATATTATCTCAAAAGAAGAATGCTTCTGGAGGAAAAGGTCTAGAAAGATTTTTTTAAAGGAAGGGGAAAGGAATTCTAAATACTTCTTTATGACCATGGTGAAACATAGAATGGGCAACAAAATTTCTAGACTTAAGGTTAACGGTACCATTAGTGAGAAGGAAGAGGAATTTAGAAGTGAGGCCAATAACTTTTTTGGGGAGCTCCTAAAGAAAGCTGAGAACCTGGATAAGGATTGCCAAGAAGAGTTGTTGGAGGGAATCCCTTGCATTCTGAATGATGATCACAACAAATCTATTATTGCTATCCCTTCTATGTATGAGATTCAAAAGGCTGTGTTTTCCTTTGAAGGAGATAAAGCCCCTGGTCTAGATGGTTATCCTCTTTTCTTCTTTCAAAAATACTTGAGGATTTTGAAAGATGATGTTACAAATGCAGTTAAGAAATTTTTTAGGACTAGAAGGATCCTCAAGGAATTGAATGGTACATTTATTGCTTTGATCCCAAAGAAAATAGGGGCTGATAGTTGGACCAGTTCAGACCTATTAGTTTATGCAACCCGGTGTATAAGATTATTTCAAAAGTCCTCACTTCCAAAATTCTCCTTTTTCTTCCTTCTCTTATCTCTGGACAACAAAATGGCTTTGTCCCTGGTAGGCAAATCTTGGATTCAATCATCTCAGTCCATGAAAATATTCACTCTTTGACCATGTCAAAGAAGGAAGGTTTTTTTATTGAAACTTGACCTGTCTAAAGCCTATGACAGTGTTGATTGGGATTTTTTGAAGGCTACTCTAGAGGCTTTTGGTTTTAATAAAAGAAGTAGAGATCTCATTCACTTCTTGGTCTCCTCTACCATGCTCTCTATCCTTGTGAATGGCTCTCCTACTCCTTTCTTCAAGTCTTCGAGAGGTCGTAGACAAGGGGACCCCTTGTCTCCAATTCTTTTTGTTATCTTGGCAGAATGTTTGGGTAGACATATTGGCAGATTGGTTAACAGAGGAGAATTCATTGGTTTGAAACCTTCCTCTAAGGAGTTAGTTTGTTCGCATCAATAGTTTGTGGATGACTCCATAATAATGGGTGAAGCTTCTATTAAAAATGGAAAAACCATTAAAAAAGCCCTTGACAACTATGCTGCTGCTACGGGTCAGAGTATTAATTGGAATACGTGCTCTATCTTTTTCATTAATGTACCTAAAAAAAGACAAGAAAGGTTAAAAAGAATTTTGGGTTGTGAGGTTGACTATCTCCCAGGGTCTTATCTCGGCTTACCTTTATTCCTTACTCCTCCGGACTCTTTTTGGAGAGACATGATTGATAAATTTCACAAAAGTTTAGCTGGCTGGAAGGGTGCTCTTCTTAGCCAGGCTAGGAAGATTGTTGTGCTCAAAGCTACCCTCCAGAGTATTCCTCTTTATGCCTTGAGTCTATTCAAAATACCTAAGAAGTTTTTTGAAAGCATAGAGAAAATCCAAAAGAACTTCCTTTGGTCCGGAGTGGAGAAAAAGAAAAGAATGGCTCTTATAGCTTGGGAGAATGTATGTAAACTTACTAGGAAAGGGGGTCTTAGTCTCCACACTATAATAAGTATGAATGAGTTTCTTATGGACAAACTCCTTTGGAGATTGTTCAAGGACTCAGGAGAATGGAGCACTACATGGCACAACAAATATAATAGGGACAATTTTTATTTCAATAACTTTTTAAACTATGATTATATCCAAGGAGGATCTTGTATTTGGAGCAATGCTTTAAGAAGAAAGGATCTGATTAAGAAGGGAATCAAATGGAAGGTTGGTAATGGCAAGAAAATTCTCTTTTGGGATGACACCTAGATGATTGATAAGCCCCTCAAGGAGGTTCCTATTTGGAATGATAGGATTATCCAATGCAAATAGTTTTTGGGCATTCATGTGGAGGACTAATGGGAGGGGGATAAATGGAATGATTTGGCTAGGATAGATCCTTCTCTAAGAAGCCTGAATATAATTTTGAATGCTGTCATTCTTGTTGATGAAGATGATACTCTAATTTGGAAATATAGTGCTAATGGCTTGTTCTCGGTTTCCTCTCTATACATGCAAAGCTTTGAAGATAGTCCTGAACCTTGTTGGGCTAAGGCTTGGTTCAAGGGATTAATTCCTAAAATTAATGTTTTCTTTTGGATCTTATTGCAGGATAAAGTTCTTACAATTGATAATCTTAGGAAAAGAGGCCTTGTTCTAACTAATAAATGTTGTCTTTGCAAAAAAGATGAGGAGAATATCAACCATATGACTATCCACTTTTCTTTTGCTAGGAAAATTTGGGGAAAATTCCTTGATTTGATGAATATGGAGTGGGTGTTGCCTCAAGACATTCAGGAGCTATTCACTTGTTGGAAGCCACCTACTAATAATAAGTTCTTAATCTATTTTTGGAACTTCTTCCTTCCTTTCATGTGCTAGGGGGCCTGGAAAGAAATGAATGACAACATTTTTAGAAATAAGGAGTCTAATTGGGCTATTATTTTCCACAAGATTAAGAGAGCTCTTTTGGAGAATTTGGGGTTGATCAACAACTATCAAGACCCAAAGGATGACTAGGAGGCTAAAGTCTATAAGAATTGGAAGTTTGAAGGAAGGAAGGCCCAGGATACCAAAAGAAGCTTGAGAGAAGAGGCTAGATGAGACTATCCCCCTAATGGCTGGGTTAAAGTCAATTTTGATGGTGCCTCTAAGGGAAACTCAGGAATTGTTGGCTGTGGTATAGTTATCAGAGATGATTATGGGAACTACAAGGGGGCTATGGCCATTCCTATAGGTTTCTATACCAACCAGGTGGCGGAGGCTAATGCTGCTCTTTATGGTTTGATATTAGCCAAGAGGAAGAATTATACTAAAGTTTGGATTGAAGGGGACTCCCTAAATATTATAAATTGTTTGAAGAACACAATGACCCCATCGTGGACTATAGCCAATGTTATTAGAAAGGCTAGAAACATTATTGAATCCTTTGATGAGTGTATGATAACCCATAATTTCAGGGAGGCCAACTCGGTGGCTGACTGGGCTGCGAGTGTGGCTTGTAAAAACTAGGTGGATATTGAGTGGAATGATGGTTTTGCTCTCCCTTTTTAAGGGACATCATTAATTAACAAGGAGCGGATGATTAGAAAGCAACACATTTTGAATGAAGAGCATATTAATGAGTATTGATTGTAGTAATTTGTGTAAGGATCATGAAGGACAGTGGGCTAATTCCAAGATAATTATTGGGGCTTTTTGGCATGATTTATGGGTCCTTTAGAATATTAAAGGGTTTTATTATAACTTGAAGGTTAATTTGCAGAGCGTTGGGATTAATCTTGAGAAGGGCTTTCTGTTCTCTCACAGAGCTATGGGAGGCAGGAAGAGAAGGTGCAAGTTGGGGAACTGTAGTGACTGGAAACAGAATAAGGAGATATGGAAAATAGTCAAAGATGGGGGCTTGGCGGCTTACATGGAGAGACTACATGGAGGAAAAGTTGCTATGACCAAGAATTTCATCAAAACCTAGAACGAGGGGAGTGTTTTGGTTGGTATGCAAAGCATGGAGGTGACTGAGGAGGTTATAGCATAAGCGACGGGCTTGATGACTGAGGGTATCAACTTCTACAAGGATAGGAAGATTTCAGACAAAGCTTTAGAGACTTTTGCACCTACGGAGCAGGAGAGAAAACACATGGTTAAGGTGGACAACTCTTACTTTAATCCTAAGTGTATGTCTAGGCCTTGGCACCTTGTTTTGTTTGTAATTATTGGATACATTACCCTTGATGGTCTGTATACTAAAATTTACAGCCATCATTTAATCCTTCTGAATCACTTTAGGCATGGGGTAAAAATTAATTTTCCTTTTTACCTGATAAGTTCTTTGAATGCCTCTATCCTCCACTGGAAAAGGGATCTAGAGGGTGATCATGCTTTCCATGAAGGGTTTATGGTCCTCATTTATGAGGTTTTGAAGTCGAAGAAGGTGGAAAGACCTCGGGTTAACAAAAAAGCCCTTGAGGATTATGAAACTGATGGGAAAGAGTCTGAGGAGCCTTTTATGGAGGAAACATAAGAAGATGAGGGTGACTCTGAGGAGTGCCAGGAATCCATCCCCAAGAGAAATAAAAAGAAAAGGAAGGTGGAGGATTCGGTCATAGAAATGGATTTAGAGGAAGAGGAGAGCAGGGAGAAAAGCTCAAAGAAACAAGGCAAAAACAAAATGGAACCCATTGGTAAACGCACCAGAGCCAAAAAAGAGAAGAACAAAGTTGCGAAAAGGGTTTTTATATCCTCTAATGAGGGCTCCTCCTCTCAGGAAAGGATTAATAAGGAAGACTAGGTGGACACTAACCCTGCTGTGGAAGAGAGTGTGGGAATGAAAAAAAATGTGTGGGTCGAAGAAAATATCTTGCATGAGGTTGCACAGGCTGTGACTAATATTGAGAAAGATGGACACAAGAAGGACAAGGTCAACATAGGGAAGGAAAATGTGGAGAGCTCTAAGGAGAAAATGGAGGGAGGGAACAAGGGTTTTGAGAAGACGGAAGGAGGGAGTAAGGATTTTGAGAATTTGGGTTTTCTGGCTTTTTTGACTACCCTCAGCAATATGAAAACTGACATTACTACGATGAAGTCTCATATTCACCAGCTACAAAAAGAGATGGAGGGCCTAAAAAGGATGCACCTGGGGAGAAAACTATGGGCCAGACAATAGATGAGCTCACTGACACTGTCGCAAGGGCTAAGGGTCTTACTGTCTTTAATGACATAATTACTGCCATGGAGAAAAAAATTGAAAATAGTGATGGAATGACTAGGAAAATTGAGATTATGGAAAAAATAGTTGACAAGCTGGAGAAAACAATTGGGAATATAACAGAGCAGAGCTATGATATCCTTAAGGCGTCAAACAACATGTGAAGATCTTGGTGGACAAGCTAGACAATGGGAAAGGGAACCAAGAGGTCACAGAGGCTAAAGATGATCAGGGTCCTAGTAGGTGTACTAGATCCTGGTTCAGGAAGATGGAGGATGACAAGAATAATGACATTGAAGATCTGAAAATGTCTGCGGCAAACATGCAGATACTTGCTGATCAGGCAACATAAATGATGAAATGTGTTTAGATAGTAGCTTGTTGTCTTACTGTCCTTTTGCTGTCCTTTGTCTTTTGTCTGTTCTTTTTGTTTAAGGACTTGTTTGTGTGGTTTTTTTTGGTGTTGTTGCACTTGTCCTTTTGGAGCTTAAATGCCTATTATATAGTCCTATTGTAAAAGGTTTCGGGTCCTTTCAAAACCTATTTTTACGTAATCAAAACAAAATCAATTTCATTAAATCAATTTCGAAATCTAATTTTTAAATGAAATTATGTAAATCTAATTTTAAACAACATCTAATTATATCAATAATATTAATTTCATTAATACAATTAACAAAATCAATTTCATTAAATCAATATCTAAATCTAATTTTTAAATGAAATTATGCAAAAATCTAATTTCTAAATCAATTTCTCTAAATCTGACCTCTACTAACATATTATGAAAATCTGATTTTAAACATAAGGAGACCTTAAACATTCATATAAAAAACATGTATAAAAATATGGTGGCATTGCTATCCATATTAAAAGTAAATGTAATATTTAAAATAAAGTATTAAAATAGCAACAAAATCAATCTAATTAAATAAAATTATCTAAACAAAAAAAACCATTTTAATTTATAAATTTTGAAGATAAGATACAATCCCTAAGACTAAATTTAATTTGTAACAAGAGAAGGATGTTGCATTAATATGGTGGTATTGCCATCCATATAATTAAATCAAATTATGTAAAGAAAATTCTTAAATCAATTTATGTAAAACAAAAGTTAAACATTAATGTAAACAAAAAAAAAAGTGGCACTACTATCCATATTAAAAGGAAAACTAATATTTAAAACTAAGTATTAAAATACTAACAAAATTAATCTAATTAAATAAAAAAACTATTTCAATTAATAAATTAAAATATAAAATATAATCCCTAAAACATTAAAATTATGGCAGCATTGCCACCCATAATCTAATATTAAAATTACTATCTCTAAGTATTTAAAATAAATTATCTAATTCTAATATTGAAATTACTAAATCTAATATTTAAAACAAATTATCTAAATCTAATATTGAAATCAGTAAATCTAATATTTAAAATAAATTATCTAAATCTAATAAATGTAATATTGACAAAGAAACTAAATCTAATAATCTAATAAATCATATATTGATAGAGAAACTAAACAAATTATCTAAATCTAATAAATCTAATAAATCATACATTGACCAGAAACTAAACAAATTATTTAAATCTAATAAATTTAATATTCTAAATCTAAATCAAATAAATCTATATAAAAATTAAATCTAATAAATCTAATTATCTAAATCTAATAAATTTAATAAATCATATATTAACAGAAAAACTAAACAAATTAATAACCATTATTTTTTTGGATTTGATATGCATGTGCACATGTAGGAGGTATTAAACTAGCTAATATATACTCTATATTTAAAATACGCCGAGATGCATCGAGGCGTTGAATTTTTCAACTTTAATTTTTTCTCTATTAAAGGTGAATGATGAAAAAATTCAACGCCTCAATGCATCTCGACGTATTTTAAATATAGAGTATATATTAGCTAGTAGCAGTTGGAGCGCACGTAATACATTGAAGTAATTGATTTAATTAGGGTTATCATTTAGCATTACAATTTATATCATGGTTAGGGTTAGCATTAGGGTTAGAGTTTGGTTTAGCTTCATTATTATGATTAGGGTTAGGGCTTAGTGTTAAGGTGGGGTTGATGGTCATTCTTACTATAGAAAAATAGTTTCAGTTTGGGTAGAGTTAGGACAAGAATTAGAATTATTTTTAGGGTTAGGGTTTAGGTTAGAAGTATTGTAATTAGTATTATGGTTTAGGTTTAGGATTAGTGTTTGGATTAGGGTTTCATGTTGATTAGGGTTTAGGCTTAGAATTATTGTCATGTTAATAATTAGGGTTTAGGGTTTAAAGTTATGATTATGGTTTTAAGGTAACGGTTTACATTATGGATAGTATTATGGTTAGTTAATGGTTTCGATTATGGTTAAGTTTAATATTAGGGTTAGGTTTAGGATTATGGTTAGGGTAAGGGTTTACATCATGATAAGTATTATGGCGAGGGTTGGGGTTTTGATTATGTTAGGATTAGGGCTTAGGATTTAGTATTAGGAATAAAATTTACGTTATGGTTAGTATTACGATTTAGGATTTGGATTATGGTTAGAGTTAGGGTTTTGATTAAGATTAGGGTCGAGGTTAGGATTATTAGTATAATTAAAGTTTAAGGTTGGAGTTAGGATATTAGTTAGGGGATAGGATTTAGGATTATGCTTTAGATTTCGGTTAGGGGTAGGGTCTACATCATGGATAGGGTTATAGTTAGGATTATGGTTAGGGTTTTAGATTATGGTTACCTGCTATGTTTCCACCATAGTTAGGATTAGGGTTTGTCTTGTACATATGGTTAGAGTTAAAATTATGGTTAGGATTAGGGTTTAGGGTAAGAGTTATCATTGAAATCAAGGTTTAAAACATGATTAAGGCTGGAATGAGTATTTAGGTTAGGGTTATGATTTAGGTTTAGGTTTGGGATTATAGTTAGGATTGTACAATACATATCATGGTTAGGGTTAGAGTTAGGGTTTGGGGTATGGTTAGTGCAAGAATTGGAATTATCTTTAGGGTTAGGTCAAAAGTATAATTAGAATTACGGTTATAATTATGATTACACTTAGGATTAGGGTTCAAATTAAGGTCTAATTAGGTTTAAGATTATGGTTATATTTAAGGTTTAGGATTAATGTTATGGTTTGAATTATAATTAGGGTTAGGATTAGGTTTAGGTTTTAGATTAGTGATATAGTAAGTTTTAGGATTATTCTTAGTTTTAAAAAAGTTAGGGTCAAGGTTTGGGTTACAATTAGAATTAGAGTTAGGAATATGGTTAGGGTTATGTTTTGGATTAGGATATGGTTAGGGATAAGGGTATACATCATGGTTAGGGTTAGGATTTTGGATATAATAGATAACATTATGGTTTGATTAGGGTTTTGATTACGGTTAGGATTTAGGTTAGGGTTCATATTACTATTAGGTTTAGGATTATGGCTATAAAAAGGGTTTACATCATAGTTAATATTATGGTTAGGATTGGGGTTTTGATTAGGGTTAGGATTTGGGCACAAGGCTTAGGGATTAGGATTAATATTATCATTAGGATTACAGTTTATATTATACTTAGTATTATGGTTTAAGTTAGTGTTTTGAATAGGTTTAGGCTTGGGATAAATGTTTGTGTTCATCTCATGGTTAGGGTTAAGGGTTATAATTTGGATTAGGATATAGTTAGGGTATGAATCATGGTTAGGGTTAGGGTTTTGTGTATGATTAGGGAAAGGGTTATAATTACAATTAGGATTAGGGTTTAGGTTAAAATATGATTAGTGTTAGGATTAGAGTTATGGTTACACTTAAGATTTGGATTTGAGTTTTAATTAGGATTTAAATTAGGGTTAGGTTAAGATAGGATTAGGATTAAGATTATGGTTATAGTTAGGATTTTAAGGTTAAGGTTATGGTTTGAATTATGATTAGGGTTAGTGTTTGTATTAGGGTTTAGGGTTAGGATTGGATTCAAGGTTTAGGGTTAGGGTTTAGGCTTTAACGCTAAGATTATGATAAGGATAAGTGTTTAGATGGTGTATAATATTATGGTTAGCTTAGGTTTTTAATTATGGTTAAGATTACTACTAGGTTTAGGATTATGGATAGAGAAAGGGTTTACATCATAGTTAATATTATGGTTATGGTTGGGGTTTTGATTAGGGTTAGGATTTGGGCTTACAACTTAGGATTGGGATTATCATTAGGTTAGGGTTTAAATCATAGATAGAATTATGGTTTTTTTTAGTGTTTGGATTAGGTTTAGAGTTAGAGTAAAATTTTATATTCATGCCATGGTTAGGGTTACCCTTGTATTTAGGACTCAAGTTATGATTAGGCTTTAACATTTAGAGTGTAGCATTCAAGATTAGAGTTTACAATTTAGGATTATGGTTTCGTTTAGGATTTGGGGTTTAGCATTTAGGATTAAGGTTTAGTATTAAGGATTAGGGTTAGGATTAGATTTTAATAATAGGGTTAGGATTACCATTTATCAATTAAGGTTAGGATAGTTGTAATATTGAAATATGATTTTTTTGGATTATATATATAGAATATTTTGAATCAATGAAACAATCACTTTTTGTGACCCATCATCAACATAGGTGAGAGATAAAGAGAGCATAAAAATGAAAACTTGGAAATCATGAAAAAAATAAAATTTGTAACTTATTTTTCTAACCACGAAAATATTTTTTAACAATATTAAGGCAACCATTTAATTTTGAATTTCTTCTACTTGCAGTAATTGGTCTGACACTAAAATTACCTTTTTTATATTTTGAAGGAGAAACAATATTAGGATTCAGGGTTTAGCAGTAATTGGTCCAATACTAAAATTATCTTTTTTATCTATTACATAAAAAATTATATTCTAATAGGGAATTATTTTATTACCACTTCCTAATTGTTTTATAGAATAAACTAAAGAGATTTTTATTTTATATTATATAAAAAGAAATTACATTTTTAATATAAATTCTTTTAATTATCACATGCAACTATTTTATAAGATAAAATAAGAAAACTTTCATTGCATATTCTATTAAACAAATTACTTTCTAATATGAAAATTAATTTATTATCACCTCCAACTAATATATGTAAATGTTTAACATAGTACTCATGTAGTTCACCTCATAAGTAGCCTATAGAATTGCCTAAAAAATGTCTCATCATACAAAATATTTTTCACAATTTTAAAGCTTAAAAAAGTTGTATTCTATAGAAAAAATCAAATGTATAAGAAATCTCAATCCTTAACCTAATTGTAATTATAATTAAAGTTTGATTCTAACCCTAACTCTAATCAATTACCCTAACTCAAGCTCTAATTTTAACCTTAATTATAATATAACACTAACTCTCAATATATCATATACCTAAAAACCCTAAATAATTTTAACTTAAACTAATTTAAATCTAAATTTAACTACTCTCATTTATCCCTAACCCTATTTTTATTTGAACCTTAATTATATTTTATTCCTTTAACCTTAAGATCAACCCCAATTTGATTGTAATTTATGTGTTCTTGAATAATATAAGAAAACACTCATTTCTTTGATGTTCAATTTTTCTTTCCTTAAATAATATATTTTCTTTTAAATTATTTTTATTTGAATATACACAAACTTAAATATTAAGATGTTATTTATTTGCACTTTGTAAAACTTGAATTATTTATTTATTTTTATTAAAATAAAATCATTCTATTTATTTTCTTAATACATATGATTGTATTTGAATCTTATTATACAATGTAAGATTCTCACATTGAAGTGATCCTTTTTCATTTAAAATGAAATCTAAAACCATATCGTTTGATTTAATATTAGCAAGTTCTACTTGTATTCATTAATACTATATCCTCTCTCCCTTGATGATTATAAATGTACAGACTCTGTTACCGCATCAACCTTGCCCGCAAAAACAAACGTGGGCAATTGGTGAATCATTAAAATTACATTGATGAGGCGAGCAAAGTGGAATTTGAAACGAATCCACAAAATGAAAACACCGCAGGCCGTGAATCGCCGAACGATTTGAAAACAAACTAAGATCTTCAAAAACCAGATCTTCAATCAATCAATCATTCTTCCATTCACAAAAATCTCTGCTCTTCCATGGAAACACCTCCGTCATCCGAAAAATTAGTTGCAACCAAAAAATTAGTTCCCCGCCCGAAAGCGCAAGCCCAAAGCCCAAAATCCCCTCAATTCTCCTCGCTCTCGGTCATGTATGGTCACGAAACGAATCTGCTTATTTGTCTGTCCAATGAGCACCATGGCCTTGCGACAGGCTCTAGAAGAGCCCGTAACACTAATGTTCACTAACGCCTGTGGGTACTCGCTGCAAACTGACGTTTAAGACTTACGTTGTGATTAAACCACTAAGCTTATCGTTACGTTTGCAAGTGCACATGTTAGAGTCGTTTGTTGTGTATTCAGACCGTTCGGATCTTTATTGTCATTCACCGTTCATATTATTTATCAAGCCCATATTTACACTCCGAGATTATTTCAAATTGATAATAATGGGAGATGGAAAGACTACCGCGTGTGTTTATTGCAATTTTGAGTTATATTGCGACAGGTGGAATGGAATGCAAACCATTTTTTTTTTCTTACACCGTTACATTCGCTAGCTTCCTATAGGTGTGGGTTTCTTGCTATTGTAAGGTTACATCTCTCGGCGTAATAAATTTTATATGAGGTGAACATTTTTATTTTAAGGAAAATATTTAGTTGATAAAATAAATTAGTTTACAAAAATAATTTAGAATTTTTGAAATAATCATATTTTAGATTTAATATAAAGAATTTGTACAAGAGAAAATAAAAAACAGATTAAAAGTCATATATGAAAATATATTAGGAAACAAAATATTTAACCTAATAAACCTAATATTCTATATCAAAATCTAATATTCTATATCTAAATCTAATACATCTATATAAAAACTAAATCTAATAAATCTAATTATATTAAAAAAATATAATAATAAAAAAATATAAATCTAATATTTTAAATCTAATATTTGTGCAAGAGAAAATAAAATAAAGATTAAAAGTCATATATGAAAAATATATTAGGAAGAAAAATATTTAACCTAATAAATCTAATATTCTATATCTAAATCTATTAAATCTATATAAAAACTAAATCTACTAAATCTAATTATATAAAAATTATATTAAAAAATTAAATAAAAATTATATAAAAAAATTATATAAAAACTAAATTAAAAAATTATATAAATCTAATTATATAAAAACTATATTAAAAAAAAAAAATCCATATTAAAAAATTATATAAAATCTATATTAAAAAAACTAAATATTAAAACTAATACCTCACTTTGATGGTTGTTGCTTTCTCTTCAAATGGGCCTTCTCTTCAAGCTCTCCAAATATCTCCAAATCTCTCCAATCTCTTCACTGCAAACAATGAAATAATGAAAATGAATTTAAGAGCAGTGTTTTATAAAATGATAGAGACTCTCTATATCCCCCAAAAGACGTCCCTTCATATTTCATTAGACCTAATTTGACATGCAAAAATAAAAATTGTCAATTGGTCGAATTCATTTTAATATTAATTTTTTAAAAAAATTAAAATTGTTATTGGTGGACAGGGCCACCACCCCCCGTCTACCAACATTCAAAGCACATGGAGGTCAGCCGCCAACCTGTAGTTGTGTGTGTGAATTTTGTACCTAATCTGTAGACACAACACTTCAGTAAAACATTAGAGGTTAGCAAAAATGAAATCGTGCAATGAATTGAAAGCTAAACTAACTAGGCGATTTACTGCCTTCTAATAGGTGCGAGTATGATGTTCTCAAATTGTTATCGAGATCAGTGACCTTGACAACACCTAAATGAAGGATTTGAATGCAAAACTGATATGAAATATGAATGCAATTAATCTATTTTTTTAATTTTCTATGCAATAATATGAAAACTTGATATGAATCTATGATATGTAAAAACTGATATGCTATGATATGCTAAATGATCTAACAAATGAAAACTAATATGATATGAAAAACTATGCAATGTTGATCTCACAAAGCTTGGATTCGCAAAGATGATTCTTCAGTCTCCAATTTGACAGCGTGATTATGCAATTCTTGTGGATTTGAGAGATGATTTGTGAAGAGCTAAAGCATTAATTTATAGAAATCCAGGGCTTTGAGGATGCATGAAAGAAAGCCATAAATCACTCAAATAATTCAGCTTGATTTTGAGTTTATTTTTAAATAAAGATAATTTCATTCACAAAAACATGCAAATCATGCAAAAATAGCTTTTTAACTCAAATTAGAAGTTTAGATCAACTTTAAAACTCAAAAATGATGTTGAGTTCCAAAAAGTCAATAACTTGCATTGATTTTCTGATTTGGAGTTTAATTGCTCTTTGATTGTGCACATGGATAATTATGAATTAATAAATAAATAAAGTGATTTATTTTCAACTTAACTGATTTTTGAAATAAAACAATTGATTTATGGGTTAATCAATCATTTAATCAAACTTTTATTCAAAAATAATATCATCAAATATGACAACTTGCTTTAATTAATTAAATAAGAATTTAATTAATTAATGATAGGAATTTTGATTTATTGTCAAATTTAAATAATAATACCTAGGAATAAATACAATTAAATTCAATTAAATAATTAAGTGGTAGAATTAAATCTAATTAATTAAATATTGAGAATATTAAATTAATCAAACTTTAGGATAAATAGGTTTTATCGCCAAATAATCATTAAATTAAAGATAATCAGGATGATTAGGAATATTACTAGGAACATTCCCCGATGTAGAATTTATGATAATCAATTAGGATTTGATGATGTTCAGATGTGCCTTAGGTTAGGACTTCGATGTCAATTTCATTCGATGTGTCGATATAGAAGATTAATGAACCTATAGCCCATTTTTGGGGTATTACATTTTGCCCCTCTTTGAATTGTTGTGCGAAGCGCAGTGGTTCAAATATAGTTTGTGTTTGATAAAGATATGAAATTGATTCGAAATTGATAATTGATATGAGACAGAAGCTGATTGAAAGATTTGATATGAAGATAATAGGTCCTGAATGACCAAAGATAATGTTAACTATAATAGCGATGAACCAATGAAACAAAAGCATCAAAACACCTAATTCTGAACCTTATGATTGTGAAGAAGTGAGTGACCGATTCCAGACTCAATTGTCCTTAGAAGAATCACGTAGGTATCACATCTGAACCCTTTAGTTACCGAAGAATCAAGGAAATAACACAATTGAACCGATAGTTGCAAAAACTGATACAATTTACAAGATTAGGAGAATACCAGATTGATATGGATCTCGATGAATCTGATATGCCCCGAGTGATGATTGATTTGCCCCGAGTGATGAGGACTTTTTGATGAATCAACAACTAGACATGGTTGTTGTCTTGATTACTGAGGAAAGATATGATATCAATAAAGATATGATTACAGACTTTGAATGATATGTAATACCATGCCCCCTTCGGGATTAAAATTGAAATCTGACAAGAGAAGTTAGCGTTAATAGTTCAGAAGCATGTTAATTGATTTGAGAAGTGGCTATATACATTCGAAAATGCATTCTACATCGTTTAGAGGTCCAGAAGACCAAGTTTGACTAGGTTTGACCATGAGTTGACCATGGTTGACCAAGTTGAAATTTTGATAGTTTGATGTAAGATAATCAGTTAGGTTGAATTTTGGATTTCTGTGATGATCGAAGGTCAAATATGCAAGTAGTAGACCATCCTAGGTCCAAAAATTTTAAATCATGATTTTGACATAGTAAATGATCTCAAATTTTGATTTTGATCCTGAAAATGGATTCAGAACGTCGAAATTAGCCAGGGGTACAATTTTCATGGAAAACAGAGCACTTTTGAAAATTAGGTCAAAAGCTATATAAAGGTTGGAAGGGTCATTTTCAAATCATTTCAACCATTTGACTTTTGAGATCTTGTGGAGCCCTCTGAACAAGAAAATGGCAGAACAATGAGAACCAAAGGTACCTATGAGTTTGCATCAATTTGAGCGCAGCCAGAGACATGATAGACCTCGACAATATGGACATCCGGTATGTGGACCTCTGTGCTCTCCTGAAAATGCAAATTTTTCATGTTTTTTAGCATTTTTGAATTTTTCCATACGTGTTTTTATTTTTGAATTTTATATGTTTGAAAACTCATATGAGTCCCATCCTAGACTCGTACGACATTCCATTTGCATTTTCTCTGCTGTTTCATACATTACCCAGTGTCGTATGAAGGGGACCCGTGTGTCATACGACATTTCATCGGGTCCCTGGAAACTTGTATGATGCTGAATCCAGTGTCGTATGAAAAATAGTGAGCTTAAAATTGATATTTAGGGCCAAATTTTGACTTGTCTGATTTTTGATGCTGATAGCTGACCTCTTAACCTACCTTCTGAAGTACTCAACTATTCAATTTCTATACTATTAGCCTATTATTGAACCCAATTTCTGATAGAATTCCCTATTTTTGTATGATATAGGTCACATATCTAAATGTTCATGTTCGACA
Organism: Chamaecyparis obtusa; assembly: GCA_027943335.1. NCBI lineage: Eukaryota > Viridiplantae > Streptophyta > Pinopsida > Cupressales > Cupressaceae > Chamaecyparis > Chamaecyparis obtusa. The sequence goes on from BSBK01003193.1 coordinate 526,704, forward strand.
TTCATGCCCGGTGACCCAGAGATTATGTGTCTCGCTTCCTGACCCTATGAGGGTTCATCTTGCTGCATGTGGGTTTGAGTATTTGATCCATTTACCCAATATTAGGGTAAACCATGGCCTATTGATAGCACTTATCGAGAGATTCCACTCCGAGACACAAATGTTTCATTTACCGACTGGAGAGATGACTATGACTCTAGAGGATATTTATAGGATACTACGCATTCCATTCCATAGCAGTTGACATCTTGAGTATGTGAGTTCCCGCCAGACTGGTCTTCATACCTTTAGGCATCTATTTGGGGATGATACACAGTTGACGAGGTCCATTTCCTGGGAGACCCTTGTACAGAGATATGGTCAGACACACCATTTAGAGTGCATTATTGCTAGGATGATCAGGGAGCTCATCATGCTAGGCCATCAGCAAAATAGATTTTTGATGGGATGGGCTCTGATGGTAGCCCTTCTTATGGCCACTCCCATCAAGCTTGCCTGGGGTCAGTGCCTGTTGGCCCACATGGTGTGGATCAGGAACCCACGCCTGAAGAAATTGCTCAATATCAAAATGATGATAACTTCAAATGAATGATGAAGCATTTCTTGAAAGAAGATAGAGAGGCATACTTTTTACAATTAGCTCATCAAGGAGCTAAGCTTCCTCCTAATTTTAATGTCGAAGCTATCATCACACATGAGGAAGAAACTCTGATAACGACCATGACAAAATAGATACATGTTTTACAAGTCAAACTGAATCAACTTGAAAAAGAGAAGGAACCCAAAGAGTTCTCCATGGAGGCTCTATGTCCTTTTCCATTTGAAAAAGACTTGTACATGCTACCATTTCCAAAAAGGGTGGAGATGCCAAAGTATGATAAGTATGATGGACACTCAGATCCTCAAGATCATGTCAGAGAATTTTGTACACAATCAATGGAGTTCATGCATGAACCAACCTATCTGATGTGTCTCTTCCCTCGATCTCTAGGGGGAGCAGCCATCCACTGGTTCTCTAGATTGCCTTCTACTATCAAAAATTTTGAGAAGTTGATCAAATTATTTTATTAGTAATACTCCTACAATATTCAACATCTAGTCACCGTGATTGATATCTGTAATCTCAAACAATATCCAGGGGAACCATTCCTAACATTTCTCAAGAGATGGAGGAAGAAGTTCTCTCTATATGCTAGACCTATTCTAGAAATAGAAAAATAGGAAATCTTCATCAATAACCTTGTTCCAGAAATTAATTATCCTCTACAAATGCAAGATCATACATCTTTTGACAAGATGGTGGACAATGCTATCAAAATCGAAAAAGTGCTTGTGAAAAAAGGAGAAATCACACTTCAAAAAGACAAGTATGAATTAGGATCCAGTTCTAAAGACAAGAACAAAAATTGGAACAAGAACAAAGGCATCGTCACAAATGGCATTGTTGATACAATCCATGCCCCATCAAAGGCACTAGCCTACAACCTAACTCTTGGTTCCCAAGCCATTAAAGCTTCAGAATAAAAGTCATCCGAACCATTTCAAAAGAAGTTAGAATACAAATCTTGGTATAAACAGTGAAAGTTCACTCCTCTTGGAGAATCTTTAGAATCAGCTATGAAAACTCTACTGGTTGATAACATCATCTCTTTGCCAACAATTCAACCACCTGATTCTGAGCCTAAGCCAAAATGGTGGAGAGAAAATGAATTCTATGATTTCCATTGAGGTAAAGGTCACAAAACTAATAATTGCTTTCGGTTGAAACACACCATTCAAGATCTGATCGATAGGGGAGACATCACAATTGACAATCCTAAGAGCAATAATGATCATACAACATTCACAGAACCATTTCTAAAACATGGTCAAGAAGTTTCATCTTCTCCACCTAATATGGGGGCAAAAGTCAATTATGCTTACCTTGGAAATAATGCTACCATCAATATGGTTGAACCCTATCTCTCAGAGCATTGCAATGTCATCACAATTGTAAGAAGAGATAGACAAAATCAATCCACCAACACAGTTACTCGATCACAAGCCCAAGCACATCTAAAAGGACAAATCTCAGATTCATCAAATGTCCCTAAGGTGCCTTTCAATCTTTCATCTGCTTCTAAACAGAAGGCTGCTTCCAAATCTTCCAATCCAAAGGATACAAGGCCTACATCTTATAGCATTGTTCAACAACTCTAGCACACTAATGCCAAAATCTCCATGTTTGAGTTGCTTTGAATATCCCCATCTCACAAAGCCATACTAGACAAAACTTTGCTTGGTTCCAATGTTCCTGATGACCTTGATTTAGATAGGTTCTAGACTATGGTTGGACATCTTACATCTCTGCAATATATCTCCTTTTCAGAGGAAGATGAAAACTCCTTGAGTCACCCACATAATCAGCCTTTGCATATAGAAGACTTGATCTAGAACCGTAGAGTCAAACGTGTGTTGATAGATGGGGGCACTGGCCTAAACATTTGTTCTTACAGCTTGATCACACAATTGGTATTTTTAGAATTGGCTATTGATCCTCGAAAGAAGATAACCATAAAAGCCTATGATGAATAAGAAAGATCTTCTAAAGGCACCATTGTCTTACCCATCCAAGTGGGTCCAGTTATCAGAGATACCATTTGTCAAGTGCTTGATCTACCTTTGGCCTACAACATCCTCCTAGGGAGACCATGGATACATGAAATGCAAGCTATTCCTTCTACATACCATCAATCTTTGAAGTTTCCTTATGAAGGAGTAGAGGTTACTATCCTCGCGGATCTGAATACAACTTGCAATACCTTGAAGGAAAGTGCAGATAAGCTTGTGCCTAATAACAAAGAATCTTCCATTGAACCAACTAAAGAAGCATCCACATCTAAAATGAAAGATCTTGCAAAAGAGGTTAATATCAAAGAAAATAGTATGGGAGAATATACTATCGAGCCAGTCTTATCTTTGACATCTCTCCCTATCTTGCCTAAGTCTTATGGGCAATCTTTAAAACAATCCAAACCAGACTCTAAATAACCCCTTGAGGTATATAAAAAGAATTTTGTAGCAGAACAAGTCTCCAAGCAAGAATTTGAAGAAGATGAAGCTGTGCTTGCATGGCTATACAAAGATGAACCTGAATCTCAAGTTGTTCAAACTAGTGACTCTACAGTATCCAAACTCCCTTCTAAGTCATATGGACCAGGAGATAAATTGATAGCTAAGATGGGATATTCAGGTAAAGGATCTCTAGGAGTCAGAGGAAAAGGTCTTGAGGTACCTCTCCCACATACTGGTAGAGCAAATAAGAATACTGTTGGCCTAGGATTTAAGAAGAAACCCTATCACCTCAAAGGTAATTGTTCTCATGTCATAGAGCAGATTGCACTAGGAGAACCTCTTCTTAAGAAAGAAGAAACAGAACCATCAGATAGTGATTCAGACAGCTCAAAACTCATCCCTTATGAAAAATTGCCTAAGGAGATCAAAGACCTTCTTGATGATAAAGATGATCCAATCAAAAGAATTAATGTAGTAGAAACACAAGAACCTACAATCAATCAAGAGATATTTGCAACACAAGAACTAGCTAATCTTGAAAACCATCAAGAAGAAGAAGGTGGTAGTTATTCTAAGATAGATTCCCATGAGTATGAATACAAATCCAAATCTGAGGGTAACTCTTCTTGGGGTATTCACCCTGAATTTACTCATGTTCTAAGATTTCCTAGAGATCCTGAATCAGAAGATGAATCTAATGACTATGAATGGGGAATCATTCCAGAACTAGATGAGCTTATCACAGAGAAACATGTTGATGTTATTCACCAATATGCACCCCAACCCAACGTAAGTCTAGAACGAAATGATGAACTTATCGAGTCTGATCCACCTATGGCTAAATTGGATTCCCATGATGACATTGAGCCTATTCATGAATTGAATGTCTTAAGTTGTAATATCACCTTTGAACTTGAGTTCAGGTTAGGACCAATGATGACATATCCATATTCATAAACACTATCTCCCAATCTTTCCCTACTTTGACTATCCAATATCCAGACCTTATTGATCAAACCTCCACAAATCTGAGCCATGGTATTTATACCTTCCCGAATGACTATGCCCTTGCTTGCTACCTAAATGTAGTTGATCCTATGAGGACTTCCATCAGTGAACTAAGCATCAGCATGACCGAGTCGGACATCAAATATCTTAGTCAGAAAAATAAGAATAAGAATAAAAAGAAAAGGAGTTCTGAGGGTGAAAACCACTTTGTGGTAGTCTCAGAACCTACAAAAGTAAAAATAAAAGATGTATTCAAAGGTGAAAACCTCTCTGAGGTACCTAAGGATGAGATATTTGATGTCCTTCCGAGTCATTTACATGACAGATCTCCAGTTCTAACTAAGCCACTCAATCTATCAATTTGGGTACAACAGAGGAACCACAATTGGTACATGTAGCACAATCATTATCAGAAGAAGAGAAACAAAAATTTACTACATTCCTAATAGAGAAAAAGATCAAATTTTCATGGAAATACTCAGATATGCCAGGATTGGATCCTAATCTTATAATGCATCATTTATTTATAGCTCCAAATGTCAAACCTATTAAACAAAAGTTGAGAAAGATGCATCCTCATGTTGCACTCTTGGTAAAAGATAAATTAGAGAAGCTCCTAAAAGCTGGATTCATCCAAGTTATTGACTATGCAGAGTGGATCTCCAATATTGTACCTATTTCTAAACTAGATGGTTCAATCAGAGTGTGCACAGACTTTAGAGATGTGAATAGAGTGTGCCCTAAGGATGATTTTCCACTACCTAACATTTATATGATAGTGGACATGACTGTGGGTTTCGAGATGTATTCCTTAATGGATGGTTTCTCTGGATATAACCAAATAAAAATTGCTCCAGAGGATCAAGAGAAAACTACTTTCACATGTGCATGGGGTACCTTCTATTGGAATGTCATGCCATTTGGGCTTAAAAATACTGGTGCTACATATCAAAGAGCAATGACATCTATTTTCCATGACATGATGCATCAAACTATGGAAGATTATGTTGATGACACATTAGCAAAATCTATGATTAGAACTGAACATCTAAAGGACTTGAGCAAGATTCTAGACAGAATGGAAAAGTTTAGTCTTCGACTAAATCCTAAGAAGTGTGCTTTTGGTGTCACTTCTGGAAAGCTCTTAGGATACATAGTTTTAAAGAAGGGCATTGAAGTTGATATAGCTAAAGTAAAGGCTATAATGGAGATGCAACCCCCTAAGAATATCAGTCAGATGAGAACATTGCAAGGAAGAGTTCAATCTATCAGAAGATTCATATCATAGCTAGTAGACATATCACAACCTTTTACAAAAACATTACATAAAGGTGTGACCTTTGCATGGAATGAAGAATGTGAGAACAACTTTAACCATATCAAGAAGTATCTATCAAATTCTCCTATCTTGATGCCTCCTATTCATGGGAAGCCTTTGATCTTATATGTCTCCGCTACAGATACATCACTGGGGGCATTGCTAGCACAACATGACGAGAACAAAAAGGAAAGAGCTATATACTATATCAGTAGAACATTGGTTGCATATGAGAAGAATTATTCAATGATGGAGAAAGCTTGTCTAGTTATGATCTTTGCATCATAGAAACTGAGACACTACATGTTAGCTCATACCATACAATTGGTAGCTAAGATTGATCCACTCAAGTACCTAGTAAGCAAAGCTGCCCTCATAGGTAGATTAGCTAAATGGGTTATGCTCTTAAGTGAATTTGACATTGAATATGTGGAAAGAAAAGCTATCAAAGGATAGGTTATTGCTGATCAATTAGCAGATGCACCTATGATTGATAATACACCACTACAAATGGAATTCCCAGATTCCTCTATCATGCATCTTTCTTCTAGAGAATGACAATTATTCTTTGATGGCTCCTATACACAGAATGGATCTGGAGTGGGCATATTGTTCATAACTCCTCAAGGATACTCCATACCAAAAGCATTCAGATTAAAGTTTCCTTGCACAAATAATATTGCTGAATATGAAGCCCTTTTGAATGGTATGAAAATAGCAATTGAATGGAGAGTAACAGAGCTACACATTCATGGAGACTCTCAACTTGTTATTCATCAAGTCAATGATGTGTGCCAAACTAAAGATGAAAAGCTCATTCCTTACAAGAGAATGGTAGATGATTTAAAGAAGTATTTCATATCTATCACATTTGAGCAAATTCCTAGAATGGAGAACAAGGCTGCCGATGCAATGACAACATTATCTACTTTATTACAGTAGCCTAAACATGAGCTATGCTACGAGTTCCTGGTGGAAGCACTATCCTATCTTGCATACGATTCCCCCAAAACTTGCATGATTTGCACTATTGTTGGTCATGATTCATCCAGATACAAAAACCTATTTTCCTATCTCCAAGACCAAATCATTCTCGATACCTTCAATCACCATGAAAAGAGATACCTTATCCCTAATGCCTCCCAATATGTCATCATTGGTCACGATTTGTACAAACAAGGACTAGATGGTATGCTACTTAGATGTTTAGAATGGGAAGAGTCTCAACATGCATTAGAGGAAGTCCATGATGGTATTTGTGGGTCACTCGAATGATTTAACACTAGCTCAAAAACTTATTAGGGTGGGGTACTATTGGCCTGAAATGGAGAAAGAGGCTATCAAGTTTGCTAAGAATTGTCAAAAGTGCCAAGTGCATGGCAACCTAATTCATGCTCCAGGGAGAGATCTAATCCCCTTTACAACACAATGGCCTTTCCATCAATGGGCATTTGATCTTATCAGGATGATTCATCCTCATTCTTCTAATGGACATACCCATATAATCATAGCTACATATTATTTTACAAAATGGGTAGAAGCAGTCCCTTTGACACAAGCAACTAGAAAGCAAATATCTATGTTCATATTGAACTATATCATATGCAGCTATGGGATACCTCATTCCATAATCATAGATAATGGTGGACAATTCAAGAACAAAGACCTAGATGATCTATGTGCCAAATTCAAGATCACACAACATTGGTCTTCTATCTACTATCCTCAAGGGAATGGACAAGCAGAGGCATCTAATAAGAATCTATTGAAAATCTTGCATCGAACTGTTAATAAAATAGGAAGAGACTAGCATCTCATGATCAATCTAGCTCTCTAGGCCTATAGAACAAGTATCAGAACACCTACTGGGGCTACACCTTTCACTTTAGTTTATGGGTCTGAAGCGGTACTACCTATTGAGGTTGAAATCCCATCACTAAGAATCAGAATTCATGGTCTAGTAACTGATGATGACTACATAGTGTCTAGGTTGCAAGAACTTGAACTACTAGATGAGCACAGACAAGCAGTGTATGATCATCTCAGAGTGTATCAGAAAATAATTTCTAAAGGTTACAACAAGAAAGTCAGACACAGAGAATTTCAGGTTGGTGATCTAGTCTTGAGAGAGAATCCTAAAAATCAATCACATCAAGAACACAAGGGGAAGTTTGAACCCAACTAGCTAGGTCCCTTTGTAATCACTGCTACTTTTGGCTTTGGTGCCTATCAAATCTCAACAATTGAAGGAGAATAGCTCTGAGAACAAATCAACGTTCTCCATCTGAAGAAATTCTACACCTAAGGCATTCAGTCTATGGTAAAAATGTCTTGAAAAAAATCTTAAAAATATGAAAAAGTCTTAAAAAAATGAACATCTTGGTGAAAACCTAGCAATAGGCGCTTTGATGATTCACAAAAAAAGTAAAAAATATCAAAAGTACAAAAAGATTTTGAAAAATACAAAAAAATGAGAAAAAGAAAAAAGTGCCTTGGTGAAAACCTGGAAACAGGCGCCTTGGTAGCAAAAATAGAATCTCTACCAAGATGGTGAGAACCTGGCAAACGGGGGCCACTTGTTTCAAAATGCTCCATCTATCAGCACAATCTTGGTCTTTCCCAAGCTTTCAGTCTTGCTTTAGTTTGTACATATCTCCCAATTTGTTTCTGCATTTCCAGTTTCTAATAAGTCAGTTTGTACACCAATTAGCTCAAGCATCTATATCCTATCAATGTTAACACTTGGGGGCAATCAATGTCATATCCTATGGTCTCCCATGTATCTTAGATGTGTCATATCTAGTCAAAGTCTTTTGAAGCTTCATTTGAGTCAGTCAGTCAGTCTTGTCTCCAGAAAGGATTTTGCATCTACAACAATGCAATCAAACATCAAACGCAAACTAAAAATAATCTGTGCTTTTTACATGCTTTTATCTCCTTGTATGCTTACTGATTCGCATTGAGATTTTTGCATATTGTGTCCCTTTGAGCTCTTCGATGATGTCTGTTATAGGATTTAGAGAGTGATGACTGGGGGCATAATCTTTTCTTTGTTTTCTTCTTGTATGTGAAAATCTAACAACTTTGGAAATTTTGGATTGAAATGGTGTTCGACTGTAAGAGCCTCTATCTTGAATTGGATGGCCATGCGTACCTCAACCATTGATACCCAAAAAATTCAAGGAAGTTTGATCTAACTATTGTCTTTTTGAGTGAGTTCTTTCTCCTATTGTGAAATGTGATCTTACCTAAGGATGTGAACGATAAAGGGTCACTACGGGTAATTCACATTGGATTTAGAATGATCTCTTGACTGTTTGATATGTTTGTTAATGCAAGGCATATTCAGGTCATCATGACATTTCTATTTTGATGCTTATACAAATTGCTATATCAAAATGGACATGATATTTGGGTCATCCTGGTGCTTGTGCCTTGGTGCTTATATCTAATCTAACATTCCGAAAATAAAATCAATATTCATATATCCATGGTTGTTGACTAGTGGGTGTTGTATTGATTCTTGTGTATACAAATCAATATTCATATGTCTATGGTTTCATAACTAGTGGGCATTGTATTGATTTATTTGGTTACCTAAAAGTTCAATGATGATAACAAATCGACACATGATCAGTGACTAGGTCCTAGGTCTTAGGTTGCATTTCATATTGCATGTTTCTTTGCATTTTGCATGTTTTCATGATCTCACAAATGTTTGGAAACACTTTAAAGCTTAAACAAATCTTCATATCATTTCTTCACATCTAACAAGAGTTGAGTCTCACTCGAAGGTCTCTTCACTGAACTGCAAGTAGTAACTCTCCTGGGTTACATATCCTTTTGACATAAGACCGAGTGCTTGTCTTCATCAACCTGCAAAAACATATCATGTGTATTGCTGCATTTACATCTCATATCATTACCATTTGTTACATTACATTACATCCAGTGCATAAGCATAAATCATACATACATCTTTTCATAATCCATTACATTTGCATAACATCCATACATATGAAAGAAATCATTGTATTGCATTGATCCATACATACATTCTACACTACTCATAGCATAAACATCACATGATATCATCATAAATCAAAACATGACAAGTACAAATGAAGTCACAACCAAAAACATCAATCTCATATATATCATAAACTTGAAATGTGTCAGGGGTGCACTGATAGCACAGTGTACAAAAGAATGAGCCCCAGAGAGCCATCAGAGTTAGAACAGTATATCAGTGATAAAAAAGAACAGAGTATATCAAAACATAAGAACATGAATCAACTATCGGCATGATCCTTGGTATCTGGTGGAGGAGGGGGTGGTGCATCTGGTATAGTCTCTGCTCTCAGTGCCCTAGCTCCCTCTGAGGCTGCCATATAATCTAAATATGTGGGTACTCTCTGTGTAGCAACATAATATGCAGACACATAATATGAAGCCCGTGAGGTCTAATGGGTCACCTCTATCTGTAATCTTTGAACCTTTGAGTGAAACTTTACATGAAGCTCTATGCGCTGCCTATCTACCTCTAGATACCTCTCCTCCCACCTCACACTTTGTACCTTTAGGTCCCAGACTTGAGCTCTGATACGTTTGATAGTCTTTGATGAAGTGAGAGGAATAGTAGGATCTACCTCAGATGCTAGCATCTTTGTGTCCTATGCTGGCTGCTCTGGCTGCTGCTCTGTGCACCTTATGATGTCTAACCTCAGCTCCTAGATCAAACATGGTATCTACCTGTAAGGGATCTACATCACCACCTACAAACTGCTCAGCTACTATGACATCATCTGTAGAACCAACACCGCCCAAGGTACCACTCTCACCCCTGGTCTGTCTTTGTGAACCTATGGATGTACCTACTGAAGAAGTAGAAGGATGAGGGGGCCTCATATGTCCTGATGGTCTCTGAAGTGGAGATGTCACTCTCTGTTTGGGTGGTGTAGGATGCACTATCTGAGGTCTCAAACCCTGTATCATGGGAGCACCTATAACATCCATCGCCTCCTCCATGGACGGTATCAACTCAGTGGGATCCGAGAATCTATGAACGAGATGATTCGCTAGCCAAGAGATGTATCCATCTGTGACCCCTGCATCAACAACCTATGGATGGTAGTCTCAATCTCTACCAATGATCCTACTATACTCCTCTAAACATAGAGAATAAGTGAGCCTCTATGTCCATCTGAGCCCAATCTCACAAACAATGCGAGCATATGCAGTATACTCCTATGGGAAATCCTGTCTACGTCCATACTGATGCCACACTCTAGTAATGAGAAATCTCTCCAAAATAGTGGAGGAACGACCAATGAGTACTCGACTCTAAAAAAGAAAGCTGTCTGCTCCCTCGTAGTGGGCCATGCCTCTATCTGCAATTAGGGTCTCCAATGTATAAATGTCATATCATCCAAACATCATCTAAAATACTCAGTATGACCCATGTGAACCTATGTGACATAACCAGCATACGTATATATCACTAGCTCTTGTGGCTGCTGCTGTGTCTGGAAAATTGGTCTCAACATTGGGATATGCTCCTAGGCCCATAGCTGTAATACAAGAGCTCCAGAAGCGAAGCTCTTGCAATCCTGATATATGACCTTATATTCAGATCTGTGGGAATAGTAACCTCTACTCCTTCATAAGGAAACTTCAAACATTGATGGTATGTAGAAGGAATAGCTTGCATTTCATGTATCCATGGTCTCCCTAGGAGGATGTTGTAGGCCAAAGGTAGATCAAGCACTTGACAAATGGTATCTTTGATAACTTGACCCACTCAGATGGGTAAGACAATGGTGCCTTTAGAAGATCTTTCTTATTCATCATAGGCTTTTATGGTTATCTTCTTTCAAGGATCAATAGCCAATTCTGAAAATCCCAATTGTGTGATCAAGCTGTAAGTGTACACACTAAAATGGTGCACTTCTATGAACCATTACATGCAAGGTTTCTCAAGAGTGAGGCCTCACAAAGTGGCTCATAGCTCTCTATGCATGGAGTTGCAAGGGACTATGATGTGTTTGCTCTCAGCTAGAGCTACAAGCTTGTGACCTTGCTAGTCAAACACACAATGAGAGATTCAAATGAGGACAAGGGCAAGAGTGCCAATATCCTCAAGAATCACTATGAAGATGTAATGCAAGCTATATGATGATGCAATCTAAACTATGAAAGGGAAGTACAAACTATGCTATGAAAAGAAAGAACAAGTATTACCAAGCCTTCCTATTTAGACTATGTGAGCTTATTCTATTGCATAAAAGGAAATCTACACTAAGAATGCCATTATCATGCATCTATGAAAGCAAATATGAACTAGATGATGAGAGCAATAAGTCTTCAATGTCTTCAAAAGCTCCAAATGCACCTAAAACTTGCAGCATAACATTAGCATAAAACAAGTGGATGCAAATGAAGGAGAGAGCTCTCCTTTTATAAGAAATGAGGTGAAATGGACCATGGAGATTAAGAGGCAAAAAGTCTTAATCAGCGGTGGAGCTTGAAAGAGGAGCAATCCATGTGCACAAGTATCCTCCAATAGAAAAATAAGAGTTGACTTTATGTCCATATGAGACAAAAAGTGCTTTTCTCCTTTTTATAAAATATGAAAAATGCTTTATTTGTGCAACTTAGGATAAGAGGAAAGGTGGGGCTTTTTATTTAATTAAAAGGGGAGGAAATATTCCTTTTAATCAAATAAAGACTTAGGATAAATGGTTAGCCCAAGGATAAAAATCCAATATATGATCGAAATTAAGACTTGATCAAGAGATTGATAATGTTGAAAATATTGATTATTGATAAAATTGATTCAGGATTGATAAATCAAATAAATGGGGCCCAAAGTCTAGGTGACCATTTTAGGGTGCATACATTTGCCCCTCTTTGACTAATGTGTGATTGATTTGGGAACACATGCAGTCAAAGAATGAAGTTGAAATGTGAGATCGATCTGGGATCACAAAACAACTCAGATGTGAGGTCGATTTGGGATCACACTCGGACAAATCATAAACAAAGGCCTTTGAACATGAGGTCGATTCGGGATCACATTCAAAGTAAGAGATAAGAATCTCAAATTTTGAGCCAAAGCTCACAAAAGATGTCTGAATCAAGAGCATCAAGATGATCAGGGATGAGAATCCCATAGGTACTGCCCCCTCGGAGTCAAAATCGAAATCAGAGAGAGGAGAACAGTGAATTGATAAGGATTTGATCAAATCAGAATGAAATCACCATCGAAGGTAAATGATAACAGGATAACCATTAGGCAATGAAACATGCCCCAACGATGAGCTAGAAGAAAAGAGATAGGGCGAATGAAAGACTAGAAAATTGAGAGACATGAAAAGGAAGAAATTCCACCGAAAATCAAATTATGCCTCAAAAAGTCAATCAACTGCTAAGAAGAAAGGGAAAATTTGGAAACGCGACTCAGATTTTGATTTCGAGTCTGAAAATGGATAGAAAATGATGTGATATGAAAGACCAGAAATGAAAGATATGATCAAGAAGAATCAGAAAATGAGCATAGTTGACCAACTAGTCCGTAGATGATAAAAAGGAAAGCTCTCTCCATATGCAAAGTGCAAAACTAATCTAACATGACCCTAAAAATGCAAGCTACTATGAAAGTGGTTGACTTGCAAGGTCACAACGCTTATAGACATCTAATTATCATCATCGAGCGTTATTGGTAGCATCGCAAGATCATACAATGCACACTAGCATAACTATGTGGATATGAATATGATCTTTATCAGATAGAAATGTGGGAATCTCACCTAGGCATCAAAGACATATAGGTCAAGATGACTAGTGCAGTGAGATCACCTAGGTTTGATATGGCGAGATTATGCTTGTATCAAGACACATGAAAATCAGGATAGCTAGAAGCATGCACTCACAAAACAGTCAAGGATAATACCTTGTCAATCCATAGTGTCAAGTAAGACCAGCAGAAATGCTCATGACAGGTAGGACCAACAAAATATACCCACAAGCAGATAAAAAAATAAAACATGTTCTCATTCCCTCAGTCTTCTAGCTATGCATCATCGAAAACTTCTCAGGGAGAGACCACTCATTAAAGAAATCCTATAGATAGCACACAAAGAAAGATAAAGTCATCATATCTCAACAAGTTGATTGTTTAAGTGCGTGTGTGTTGGTCATAGAGTCAGACTCTGATCATTGCATCTACAAATGAGAAATATCCCATCAAACTTAGACTATTAGGTAAGACATCTGATAAGTGTTAAGAAACACTCGACGCAAGGGTAGTGTTGAAAAACACTGTTTGGGGTGGTGTTGAAAAACACCTGTTGTGAAATGCCCCAAGAAACAAACACACCTAAAGGACCTATGCTAACAGTTATGCCCCCTTAGAGAAAGGTAAAGACCAATTCCAGACCAAGTCAAATAAGGTCAAGGCATGATGGAAAGTGGCAAGTGTCAAGGACGCATGCTAACAAATAGGGGTGCAAAGGCCTCAAGTAGCGCCTATTTCCAGGTTTTCACCACTTGGATTTATTGCAATTTTTTCTCTTTTTGTCATTTTTTTTGGATTTTTTGAACTTTTTTGATTTTTTTGTATTTTTTTTAGGACATTTTATGCTTTTAAGGATTTTTTCAGCATCATATATGAATTTTTTTGATATTTTTTCAGGATCAATAAGTATGTACAAAGGATGCCCCCAGACAGAATGGGCATCAAGGATAGAACTTCTTTAGGTGCACAATGTTGATGGGATCAGGGAGCTGTTCTCCATCAGGATCTGACAGTAAATATGCACCGGTACCAAAAGCAGCTGTGATGACATATGGTCCAAGCCAGTTAGGTTCAAACTTGCCCTTTTGCTCTCGGTTCTATTGGTTCTTAGGGTTCTCTCGCAAAACAAGATCACCTATTTGAAATTCTCTAGGGTGAACCTTCTTGTTGAATGCTTTGGACATACGTTTCTGATATACTTGCATGTGATCAAAGGAAGCCTTACGCTTCTCATCTAGAAGTTCTAACTCTTGTAACCTCATGGCGCGGTAATCCTCATCTGTAATCAATCCTTTGAGTGAGACTCTAAGTGATGGTATCTCGACTTCTAAAGGCAATACTGCTTTAGTGCCATAGGTGAGAGAGAAAGGAGTGGCTCCTGTAGGTGTGCGAATACTTGTTCTGTAAGCCCATAGTGCTGGATTGATTTGTAAGTGCCAATCCCTACCATTCTTGTGCATTGTCCTATGAAGAATTTTAAGAATGGTTTTGTTAGAGGCTTTTGCCTGTCCGTTTCCCTGTGGAAAATAGATGGAGGACCAATGTTGCTTGATTTTAAAATTTTTGCATAGATGCTTTAGGTCCTTGTTCTTAAATTGACCTCCATTGTCAGTAATGATCTTAGAAGGCACTCCAAATCGGCAAATAATATGATTCAATATGAACAAAGAAATGGTCCTTCCTGAAGCAACAGAAAGTGGCACAGCTTCCACCCATTTGGTGAAGTAGTCAGTGGCAGTAATAATGAACTTATGTCCACCTAATGAGTTGGGATGAATCTGCCCAACCAGATCAAAGGCCTAGCATTGAAATGGCCAATGAGAAACAAAAGGGATCAGCTCCCTACCTGGAGCATGAATCAGGTTTTCGTGTTTCTAACATTTTTCACATGACTTAGCAAAGGTGACTGCGTCTATCTGCATTGTGGGCCAATAATATCCCACCCTAAGCAACCTTCGGGCCATGGCAAGACCATTAGAATGTCCACCACAAATGTCCTCGTGGATGTCAGCTAATGCTTGGTTGGATTCCTCCTTTTCCAAGCACCTAAGAAGCGTCCCATCTAAACCCCTCCTATATAAATCACCAGAGATGAGGGTGTGGCAAGAGGTGTTATGGATGAGGTTTTGATGTTCAGAGCGATTGAATGTGTCGGGGATGATGCCATCACGAAGATATGAATAGATAGCACCATATCGGGAAGACTCATGTGTGATAATGGCACAAATGACATGGCTTTCAGATGAGTCAAAGATGGGATGGTGTAGCTCTTCCACTAGGAATTCAAATCTGGATTCATGTGTCTCCAACTGAAGAAGGGAGGCTAATGTGGCCATGGCATCTGCAGCTTTGTTCTCTGTCCTAGGGATCTATTGAAACGTCACAAAGGTGAAGTAGCATCTCAAAGAATCAACCATCTTTTTGTAGGGTATCAATTTGTCATCCTTGGTTTGATACTCTTCATTGACCTGGTTGATGATTAACTGGGAATCCCCAAAGACATGTAACTCTGTGATGTTCCATTCTATAGCCATCCTCAAGCCATTAGTTAAAGCTTCATAGTCTGCAATATTATTGGTACATGGGAATAAAAGTTTGTAAGACTTTGGAATATTGTACCCATGTGGAGAAACAAATAACACTCCAGCACCTGATCCATTTTGCATGTGGGAACCATCAAAGAACATTGTCCAAGTGCGAGTAGTTGTATACAAGATGTGTTCATCTAGGAATTCCACTTGGACCGGCCTACTATCCTGAATTGGGAAATTAGCTAATTGGTCAGCAATAGCTTGTCCTTTTATTGCCTTCCTTTCAACGTACTCTATGTCAAATTCAGTGAGGACCATTGTCCATTTAGCAAGTCTACCCATGAGGGTGGCCTTACTAAGAAAGTATTTAAGAGGATCAATTTTGGCAACCAAATGTATGGTGTGAGCAAGCATGTAGTGGCGCAACTTTTGAGAAGCAAACACCACTGCCAGACAAGACTTCTCAATATTATTGTAATTGATCTCATAGGAGATGAGAGTACAGCTGATATAGTATATGGCCCGCTCTTTCCCAGTATCATCTGTTTGAGCCAATAATGCCCCCAGGGAAGTGTCTGTAGCTGAAATATATAGGATCAATGGTTTCCCTGGAATAGGAGGCATTAGGATCGAAGGATTAGCCAAGTATTGTTTAATCTGATCTAGGCTCTTTTGACAATCCTCGTTCCAAACACAAGAAGCACCCTTATGCAATGTCTTGTTAAAGGGTTGTGCCCTATCTGCAAGTTGAGAAATAAACCTCCTAATTGATTGAAGACATCCCTGAAGACTTCTCATTTGGCTGATATTTCAAGGAGGTGGCATATCTAGAATTGCTTGGACCTTTTCGGGGTCAACCTCGATACCTTTTGCTGATATTATGAATCCTAAAAGTTTTCCTGAGGTGACGCCAAATGCGCACTTCTTTGGATTCAATTTGAGTTGAAATTGTTCCATACGATCTAGAATTACTTCCATATCATCGAGGTGTGTGTCCCGTTGTCTTGATTTTGCTAGGGTATCATCCACATGATCTTCCATGTTTTTGTGCATGATATCGTGAAAGATAGTGGTCATAGCTCTTTGGTAGGTTGCTCCCGCATTCTTTAATCCAAATGGCATGACGTTCCAGCAATAAGTTCCCCATGCACATGTGAATGCTATTTTCTCTTGGTCTTCAAGAGCTATTTTGATTTGATTATACCCTGAGAAACCATCCATTAGAGAGTATATGTCATAGCCCGCTGTCATGTCCACTATCATGTCAATGTTTGGAAGTGGAAAATCATCCTTTGGGCATGCTTTGTTTAAATCCCTAAAATCTATGCATACATGAATGGACCCATCATGTTTGGAAATGGGTGCTATGTTTGAGATCCATTCTGCACAATCGATGGCTCTAATGAATCCATCTCTCAAAAGTTTTTCTAATTCCCCTTTGACAAGGAGAGCTACATGTGGATGCATTTTTCTGAGTCTCTGTTTTACTGGCTTGACTCCTGGAGCTATGGATAAGTGATGCATTATGAGATTCGTGTCAAGCCCTGGTATGTCTGAATAGGTCCATGCAAAATTAATTTTCTTTTTCTGTAAAAACTGTACATATGCCTTGGTCTCTTCTTCTGATAAAGACTAAGCAAGATGTATTATTTGAGGATTTTCTTCTGTGTTCAAATTGACTGGCTTTGTTGGCTCAATCAATACTGATGATCTATCCTGGAAATAACTTGGAAAGTTATTAAGTACCCCATCCTTAGGTGCCTCAAAGAGGTTTTCACCCTCGAATGCGTCATTTCTTTTTACTATTTTTGGTTCTGACACCGCCACAAAGTGGTTTTTGCCATCAGACCTATTTTTCTTTTTTTCTTTTATTTTGAGACTGAGGTACTTAATATCAGGCTCTGTCATGCTGGTTGTTGGTTCACTGGTGGAAGAAGCCACGGGTTCAAGAGCATTCAGATAGCAGGCAATTTCGTAATCATTCTAGAAGGTGAGGAATGTGGGCTCTTGATGATGCTGAGACCAGTCAATTAGGTCAAAGTGGACAAGGGGTAGGTCAATGACTGGTTCAATGTTGTTTATGCGAAAGGTGTCATCTCTAGTGACCATATAATCAGAGTTCATCAAGTCTTCTCCTAAGATACCCGAATTAGGACTCATCCTACCAAACAAAGCATCGTCCACTAAGGCAATTTGAGGAGTACGATCCTCTAGTCCTACACTAGGCTCGTTAGCCGCATCAGGTTGGGTACTATAAGCATGGACAATATCTATGTCCAGATCAACTGTTGCATCTGAAAGTGAGTCCCATTCATATTCATGGGAATCTATGTCTGAGTCATCATTTGGGCCTCATGATGTAAAAGCCTCAAGGTTAGGAAGGGTTTCCCCTTCTCTAGTGCTAGCATTGGTACTATCCGTCGTAGCTAGGACAGTAACACTTTCCTTTGTCGATCTAGCAGTCATACAATCACTATCTGTCGCAGCTGGGATAGTAGGGATGTCAAGTATCAAATCTGTGAAATCTCCCCAAAGGAGATTCATTGAGGGCACCCAATCATTAGACACATCTTGTTGATTGGAAAGATTAGGTGTATAATCTGAGTCACTATCACTGTCCGTTGCAACTGGGATAGGGATGCCTTTCTTTTTCTTATTCTCAAAACCTAAGCCAACCGTGGACTTATTCTTTTGTCCAAAAAGAGCATGATCAAGAGGCTCAGCTTTAGCATCTAGTCTATGACTAAGGGGACCATATCCTGGATATCCCATATTTTTAACCAGTGTATACCCTCTCCCATAAGCTTTAGGTGAGGGAGAAAAATTCTCATTGTGTTTGTATTTCTCCTCGTGATAGATCCAGTCCCTTATGACAACTTCTTCTTTCTCTTCCTGAATGGGGACTGAAGACTCAACAAATTTCCCAAATAATGTCATTGCTGATGATGAAGGCTTCACATTTGGTGATGGTCTCCCATAAGACCTAGGAGAGATTGGCATGTTTGTAAAAGAATCAATTTTATAATCTCCCATCCCAAGATCTATGGTCTTGAACTTCTGCTTGCATTGTTCAAGTGAACTACTAGGACTTTCAGCTTCCCTATTCAAAGGTACATGTGAACCCATAGAAATGTTATTAACTGATAAAGCACTATCTCCAGGGATGCAAATTTCTACACTGTTATGGGGAAACTTAACACACTGGTGATATGTTGATGGGACTGCTTGCATTTCGTGAATCCATGGCCTACCTAGCAAAATGTTGTAGGCTAAAGGTCCAACATCAACAATTTGAAATAAAATATCTTTTTCTATTGGACCAATGCGAATAGGCAAAATAGCCAATCCCTTAGAACTTCTTTCTGCTTCGTCATATGCTTTGATTGTGATCCTCTTTCTTGTGTCAATGACATTCTCGAAATATCCTAGAGCCAGCAACAAACTCAGGGTACAAATATTGAGCCTCGCACCCCCATCTATCAGTACATGCCTAACACGGGTTTTATGAATCATGACTTCGATGTGTAAGGCCAAGTTATGTGGGTGACTGATGGATTTGTCATCTTCTTCTGAGAAGGTGAGGTAATGAGGGCTAGCCAAATGGTTGACCATGTTCTGGAATTGATCAATATCTAAGTTGTTAGGGACATTGGCTGCTTGCAAAGCATCCTCAAGGACGCACTTGTGCTTAGGAGACAATTCTAAAAGCTCAAAAATGGATATCTGCGCGGGTGTACGTTGTAGCTGGTCAATAAGATTATAATTGGAATCAGGACCAATGATAGATTTGGGAGGGGCACCTTTGGACATGGGCTGTTTAGACCTGCTAGTGCTAGGACCTCTAATGATAATGGGCGCTTGGGCCTGCCCCCTAGTGATAGCATTGAGAGACTGGGGCATTCTTTGTGAGTGAGGACCTCTTATCACCACATCGGGTCTTTCATCAGTCATAGGAGTTGAGTCCACATTATGTCCATAGGGATCTTTCCCTCTCATCATGTTGACACTATCATCCACAACTTCAAGCATGTTAATAACGTTCTCCGAATTTGTGTAGGTGTAGTTGATAGCCGCTTTGCCGTTCTTATTGTTAGAATTCTCTCCCTTCTCATATTTAGGCAAGGGCTCTTTAAAGGCTTTATGATCCGCATTAGTGGTTAACCCATCCACTTGTAATTGTCCTTTTTCAATAAGGTCTTGGACAAGATGCTTGAGTTTAAAACAATTTTCTATGTCGTGTCCAATCCCATTATGGAAAATGCAAAAAGCCTTAGCATCCCACCAATGAGGTAAAGGATCCGGTATACGATGTTTTGTAGGATCCTGTGGGTGTGCCAAATTATGAGCAACTAATGTCTTAAAAACATCTGCGTAAGATTCTCCCAATTTGGTAAATTGTCTGGTCTCCGTTTTAGATCTCCTTTGATACTTAAGTTTATCTTGTTGTATTGAAGACGTTTGCAGCTTCATAGCTTGAACTGCATGAGAGAGGTTAAGAACTCCTTCATTTTTGACTTGAGATGAGTCAACAACTCCGTCATTGACCACTTGCTTGTTTTTGTTCCAATAGGAGTTCTTTTTGTCCTTGTTACCATTAGTATTGTTATTTTGGCTATTGTTGTTATTTGTTGGTTTAGCCAAAATTTCTTGTTCTTTCAGGACATCCTCAATGCGACATGCCACCTCTACCATAGTATCAAAGGAATTAAATGAGATTTTCTTGACTTCATATCTTAGTTCAGGTATTAGATTGCTCACAATGATATCAATTCTCTCCTCTTCAGGAATTGTCCTTGGGTATTTTGAACACAATCGCCTCCATCGTTGTAAAAATGTGACAAAAGATTCTCCTTGATTTTGCTTGAGTTTGCACAAATCAAGCGTTGTGACCGACCTTGATAGGTTGTAAGCAAAATGCTGAACAAACCTTTGGACAAGTTCTTTAAATGTCTTTACTGGAGGGGAAAGATTAGTGAACCACTCCATGGCTTGACCTTTTAAACTCCTTGGGAATAATCTCATCAAGTAGGAGTCTTCATGGTGAAAGGAAAAGCTCATTATGTAGAACTGTCGAACATGGTCATGAGGGTCACCAGTGCCATCACATTTGTCATATGTTGGGAACTCAACTTTCTTAGGGAATTCTACCATCACCACACTTTTGTCAATGGGGTTAGGACATATGGAGTCCGAATGAAACGTGCTCTTGGGAGCCTTCATCATGTCTATATCCTTTTGCATTTGTAAGATCACCTCATCGGTTGAAGGGTTTTGTTTCTTGATCTTTTGTTGAACATCAAAATTATATGGAAATTTAGCGCCTTTGTTAATAAGACTTTCCAAGAATTGGTCTTTGTTTTGTTCTACATATTGCTCCACATATGCTTGAAAGGATGGTTCTTGTTGCATAGTCATGAAATCCATATGATCAAATTTAGCATAACTTCCTCCATGTTGTGAGCCATGATGTGCTCGTTGGGAGGGTTGCTTTGAATGTCTATGAGATGACTATCTCCTATGATGGTCATATCTTGAAGCCCTTCTTCCTCTAGGACTTGGGGATTGTGAGGGCATCCTTGACCTTCTTCTAGGGCTTGGGGAAGGGGTAGATGGGGGTGATTTTGTCCCACTATTGGTGCCCCTTCCGTTGAATCAACTTTGGAGTTGTTGTGCATAGAGTCTATCTTCTTCTTCTTGGGCGACTCTTTTCTGTATATCCAACAATGCACGTTCCTCTTCCTCTAGTTGTCTGAATTTTTCCTTTTTAGCAGCCTGTTCATCTAAGTAGGCTTTCTTCTCTCTCTCAATGCTTCTCAATCTTGTATTTGCATATCGAGAGGTGTCTTTAAGCGGGGAGGTTTGTCTTGAATGTCTTATTGCATTGGCTGCGTTTATGTGGTGATCACTAGATTCGTTGTTCTGGTCTTCGTGTTGTGACTCTGAATTTGAGTGAGTTTGCTTATGATGTCTTTCGGCTCGTTGGTGAGCATCAAAATACCTCACATTGTTGGGAGGTGACCCGGGTGGACTAGCATGAGAAGAACCACCATACTCTCTTCTATGTCATTGGAAGATATCCTCAAGAGTTTGATTCATGGCTTCTTTTTGTTGTCGGGTAAAGGTGTAACTCATGTCCATGCTTGATGAAAGTGGTATGAAAAAGGTGCTCACTTCACTAGGATTAGCTCCCGGATTAAAACAAACTTCAGATTCACTCTTAGGAGATTGATCAAAAAGGGGTCCTTTTCTCTTAGGTTGTCGACGAGTCTTGACAAGTGGTAACTGGCTAAAGGTAACAGGGGGTCGCTTCCCTTGATTGACTTGGTACCTTGTCGTAACTGACATGAAAGAAAGATACTCTCAATGAAAAGGTGACCTCTAAAAGTGTCAACGCCAAACTAGGATAATCAAAGTCCTTTATTGTCCAAAAAAAAAAGAAATGAGAAGAAAAGAAAGGGCTTTACCAACACTGTCAAAGAGGTGCTTCAAATCAAAGGGTGACTACCCTTGCACTTTTGAATCACGAGGTTGGACTAGGCCAAAAGATAATTAAAATTGAGATTTAAATGAAAATGATTTGGACAATAAGAGTACTAAAATTTTCCAAGAATGTAGCTAACAATCTTAGAGATGAACCTTGGCACCAAGAATGACCTTCTAACTTGGCAATTATTTCAAAGTGATTTCGTAAATCAAATGATGCTATCCCGGAGGACTAAAACTAGAAATTTAGAGTCAAGACAGGTCTCAAACGTTAGGGTAAGAAGCCTACTCTAAGACCTAGCTTGATTAACAGCAACTGAAACTGACCGAAATGCAAGCACGATAGAAATTAACCAGGCGATATACTCCAGGCTACTGGGGCGATAAACCTATAACCACGTGATACTTCGCCCAAAGCCAGGAGATATACCTCAGCACTGGCGGGTGATATACTCCAGGCGGGTCGGGCGATAGTCCGTCAGGGGTGAACTATCGTGCGATATTTCTCTTCGAAGCAGGCGATATTTCTAGCAAGCGCGAAGTATCACGCGATACTTCACTTTATAGTGTGCGATACTGTTGCAGATTTGTTTAACTCTTGACTAGAATTGTGTAAAATTTGTATTTTTGGGTCTGTTTGGTCAAAATTTCCTGTCTGAGGATTGATGTTTTCGATTTCAGTCATAATATCAGCAAAATTTTAGTAGGTTTGCAAACAGTAAGGGATCAAAACATGGTCTCAAACACTTGAAACAAGGGCAAAAGCAACCTTGTCAAGACAAACACTTATGATATCAGAATTGAAAAAGCACCCTATGAATGCTACCGATTGTTTGTATGTAAGAACATTTGCACTGGTATCACACAACCAAAGACAATTCAAGCAAATCTATCCTAAAAAGTCAAGGCTCAATACTTACCAACTTAGCCCACAACTTGATGTCCCCTCACCTCACACCAAGTGGTTACCCACAAGAGATGTTGGCTTTGTCATGGAAATGTCAAATGACACAACCAAAGGGACACATATGGTGAGTATCTTAAGGTGATCCGGGTAAACCATTTGGATCAATCCTTGCACTAAGAAGATAAGTGGCTAAAATAAGATGGCTTCTATCGAATGGCTCTTAATAAGGATTTCCGTTCACAACACCCCTCTTGCTCCTCATAAAGGACTAGGACCTTGCAGCCTCAAGAGTACCTTAAGCATTCTTGTTCAATATTTTTCTCATGGTCACAATCCCATGAGCTACTCACATCAAACGAAGACAAGTGTTATGTCTACCAAAGTTTTTGGTGTCCTTGATAGCCTTGAGATTATAGTGAGTTGGAATCACTTGCCACCAAGGAAAATGATGACAAGGTTGTCCCCACTTGAGTCAATCCTCTTGATTGCTCAAGAGCAGGCCCGCTAAAGGATCCTAAACTAAACAAAAAATAGATCAACTCTTGAGGTTCAAGGTTTTTGGTTCACCACAAGGGTGAAGAGCATACTCCCCTATCTCAAGAATCTCTCCCAAACACACCAAACAAAGAGGTTCAATTACTCCCTTGCTTCCAAAACCTTAAGATGGGTCAAAATTTTTTGGTTCACCTAAAGGTGAAGAGCATACTTCTCCTACCACCTCAAAATCTCTTTCACAAGGTTTTAAAGATTCCTAATACAATTAGTGAATGCCACACTTGAAAGGAAAGCAAATAAACAAGCAAATTTTTTATTTTTTATTTTTATGCTTGGCAAGCCTTGCAAAAATTGTTAGTAGCCCTCTTTGACATGCATTTTTAGCAATTTTCAAGCAATGAGGGCACCTACAAACACAACTTGTTAGACCCACAAGGTTAGCAAAATCCAAATCCAAATGTAAACATGCAATAAACTGATAGACTTAAGTTAAAAGATGTAGGTTAGACCTATCTAAACACAGCAAAACAAAACAACAAACTAAATTAATCAAATTCGGATGAGAAAACTGAAAATGCAAGTCTCTATCAGATCAGGTGATATTTCTCAGACTTCACTAGTATCGTGTGACACAGTTTCCTATAGTCGCGCGATATACCTCGGTCTGGGTGATACTTCTCACTATGGGTGGGCGATACTTCGCATGATGCCAGGTGATACACCTCAGTACTGGCGGGCGATTCTTCTCTTGTGTGAAGTGTCACACCGCTATACAAAGGTATATCACGCAATATTTCTGGAAAGTATCACGCGATACTCTGAGACAGAAAATAGAAACTGCAAAATTTCCAAAAAATAATCTGAAAAATGATAAAAATGCAAGAAACTAAAGGACAAAGCCTATCTACTCTGCCCCATGGTGGGTACCAGAAATGTACACACTAAAATGATGCACTTTTATGAACCATTACATGCAAGGTTGCTCAAGAGTGAGGCCTCACAAAGTGGCTCATAGCTCTCTATGCATGGAGTTGCAAGGGACTATGATGTGTTTGCTCTCAGCTAGAGCTACAAGCTTGTGACCTTGCTAGTCAAACACACAATGAGAGATTCAAATGAGGACAAGGGAAAGACTGCCAATATCCTCAAGAATCACTATGAAGATGTAATGCAAGCTATATGATGATGCAATCTAAACTATGAAAGGGAAGTACAAACTATGCTATGAAAAGAAAGAACAAGTATTACCAAGCCTTCCTATTTAGACTATGTGAGCTTATTCTATTGCATAAAAGGAAATCTACACTAAGAATGCCATTATCATGCAACTATGAAATAAAATATGAACTAGATGATGAGAGAAACAAGTCTTCAATGTCTTCAAAAGCTCCAAATGCACCTAAAACTTGCAGCATAACATTAGCATAAAACAAGTGGATGCAAATGAAGGAGAGAGCTCTCCTTTTATAAGAAATGAGGTGAAATGGACCATGGAGATTAAGAGGCAAAAAGTCTTGATCAGCGGTGGAGCTTGAAAGAGGAGCAATCCATGTGCACAAGTATCCTCCAATAGAAAAATAAGAGTTGACTTTATGTCCATATGAGACAAAAAGTGTTTTTCTCCTTTTTATAAAATATGAAAAATGCTTTATTTGTGCAACTTAGGATAAGAGGAAAGGTGGGGCTTTTTATTTAATTAAAAGGGGAGGAAATATTCCTTTTAATCAAATAAAGACTTAGGATAAATGGTTAGCCCAAGGATAAAAATCCAATATATGATCGAAATTAAGACTTGATCAAGAGATTGATAATGTTGAAAATATTGATTATTGATAAAATTGATTCAGGATTGATAAATCAAATAAATGGGGCCCAAAGTCTAGGCGACCATTTTAAGGTGCATACAGTAAGAACAAATGTTTAGGCCAACACCCCCATCTATCAACACATGTTTGACTCTACGGTTTTGGATCAAGACTTCTATATGCAAAGACTGATTATGTGGGTGACTCAAGGAGTTGTCATCCTCCTCTAAAAAGGAGATATATTGCAGAGATGTAAGATGTCCAACCATAGTCTGGAACCTATCTAAATCAAGGTCATCAGGAACATTGGAACCGAGCAAAGCTTTGTCTAGTATGGCTCTATGAGCTGGAGATATTCGAAGCAACTCAAACATGGAAATTTTTGCATTAGTGTGCTGGAGTTGTTGAATGATGCTATAAGATGTAGGCCTTGTATCCTTTGGATTGGAAGATTTGGAAGTAGCCTTCTGTTTAGAAGCAGATGAAAGATTGAAGGGCACCTTAGGGACCTTTGATGAATCTGGGATTTGTCCTTTCAGATGTGCCTAGGCTTGTGATCAAGTAACTACATTGGTGGATTGATTTTGTCTATCTCTTCTTACAATTGTGATGACATTGCAATGCTCTAAGAGATAGGGTTCAACCATATTGATGGTAGCATTATTTCCAGGGTAAGCATAATTGACTTTTGCCATATTAGGTTGAGAAGATGAAACTTCTTGACCATGTTTCAGAAATGGTTCTGTGAATGCTATATGATCATTATTGCTCTTAGGATTGTCAACTGTGATGTCTCCCCTATCGATCAGATCTTGAATGGTGTGTTTCAACCGAAAGCAGTTATTAGTTTTGTGACCTTTACCTCAATGAAAATCATAGAATTCATTTTCTATCCACCATTTTGGCTTAGGCTCAGAATTAGGTGGTCGGATTGCTGGCAAAGAGATGATGTTATTAGCCAGTAGAGTTTTCATAGTTGATTCTAAAGATTCTCCAAGAGGAGTGAACTTTTTCTATTTATCCCAAGATTTGTATTCTGGCTTCTTTTGAAATGGTTCGGATGACTTTTGTTCTGAAGCTTTAATGGATTGGGAACCAAGAGTTAGGTTGTAGGCTGGTGCCTTTGATGGGGCACGTATAGTGTCAACAATGCCATCTATGATGATGCCTTTATTCTTGTTCTAGTTTTTGTTCTTGTCTTTAGAACTGGATCTTGATTCGTACTTGTCTTTTTGAAGTGTGATTTCTCCTTTTTTCACAAGCACTTTTTTTGATTTTGATAGCATTGTCCACCATCTTGTCAAAAGATGTATGATCTTGCATTTGTAAAGGATAATTGATTTTTGGAACAAGGTTGTTGATGAAGATTTCCAATTTTTCTGTTTCTGGAATAGGTTTGGCATATAGAGAGAACTTCTTCCTCCATCTCTTGAGAAATGTTAGGAATGGTTCCCCTTGATATTGTTTGAGATTACATATATCAATCATGGTGACTGGATGTTGAATATTGTAGAATTATTGCTGATAAAACAATTTGATCAACTCCTCAAAATTTTTGATAGTAGAAGGCAATCTAGAGAACCAGTGGATGGCCACTCCCCCTAGAGATCGAGGGAAGAGACATATCAGATAGGTTGGTTCATGCATGAACTCCATTGATTGTGTATAGAATTCTTAGACATGATCTTGAGGATCTGCGTGTCCATCATACTTATCATACTTTGACATCTCCACTCTTTTTAGAAATGGTGGTATGTACAAGTCTTTGTCAAATGGAAAAGGACATAGAGCCTCCATGGAGAACTCTTTGGGTTCCTTCTCTTTTTCAAGTTGATTCAGTTTGACTTGTAAAGCATGTATCTGTTTTGTCATGGCCGTTATCAAAGTTTCTTCCTCATGTGTGATGATAGCTTCGACATTAAAATTAGGAGGAAGCTTAGCTCCTTGATGAGCTAATTGTAAAAAGTATGCCTCTCTATCTTCTTTCAAGAAATGCTTCATCATTCACTTGAAGTTATCATCATTTTGATATTGAGCAATTTCTTCAGGTGTGGGTTCTTGATTTGCACCATGTTGAGATTGAGCTCTTTGAGAGCCAAAGTTTGTCCCTTCTTGAGACATGGTAGGAGTTTGTGGACTCCCTAGAATAGATTGATGTGGGGTTTTTTGGGTACCTCTGTGAGTTGATGGAGGAGGCATGTAACCAATTTTTAATCGAAGGTTTCTAGCACCGTCATCTTCGTAAAGACCAGAATTGATGAGTTGCTCAAGAGTTGGACCCCTGGTAGTGGGTATAGGTAAGGTTTGGGATGCCTCTCCAGATTTCTTGTGTGATGATTCTCTAGTTTCCACCATCAACTTTGAGTGAAACAAAAGAATAAGATCCAAATAACTGAAGAATGAATTGAATCAAGATGATCAGATGACACAACCTTGTCAAGGTTTGATTGATTTGAAGATTTGATTAGACATGGGTGAAGGATACTGTGCCCTAGATGTATGGGTAGATTGCCTAAAAGATAGCGGACAAGATATCACAACACTTAATCATTTTGATGATTGATTGAAGATTGATAGTTATGACAAGGTTTTGACACAAGATGAAAAGGACTCAAATCGATTAAACAGAAGGTTGAATCAGATTCAAAAGGCCACTTTAGGAAAATTATTGGATTCTCAATAGCTACTTCTCTATTCCTGACATAGTGATTTGTTTGACAGATTCTGGAAATAGGCTGAAAAAGCTAAATATCTGGTAATTCTGACAACTTTCAAAATTTTCCCAAATGACACTCTGCAGACTCATATGATAGTGGGTATGCTATAAAATGATAGTTGAAAAGCTTGTAGAATAGTTGCAAAACTCATACGACAGTGGGTCTGCTATGAAACGACAATTGAAAAGCTCATACGACAGTTGCAAAAACTCACACGATAGTTGCTAGCAGGATTTGACTTTTTGAATTTGACTGGTAGAAAGACTCATACGACACTGGGTTCCTTACCATATGATAGTTGGGCATGGATGAAATGACATTTGACAAAAACTCGTATGACTTTCTGACCTCTTGAGATGACTTTTGACTCTAGAAAGGAATTTCACTTCAAATTTTGCAAATTTAGGGTTTTCAGTTTTAGATTATTTGCAAATTCACTGTCTAGATTCAAGGATTGTAACAGATTTGTTCATTTTCAGTAACTAGATAGATAAAAAAGTACACAAAATAGCAAGCAAGTGATTTCAAGCATATCTGAAAACAATGAACAAGGGCAAAAGCAACCTTGCGCATGGACAATCAAGTGATTTTATTCATTCTAATCCTCAGAAGTGCTAATTGTGTATGTTCCAAAATGTTTTGCAATGACACACATATATCCTAGAAAAATGAAAATTTGGCCTCTCTAGGGTTTTTAGTAATGGTTTGACTCTGCAACTTTTATGATCCAAAGGGGTGAACTCCAATCCTAGTGCACCAGGGTTTTATTATAGTTTGAGAATTTAATCAATCAGGAGCTGCTATGGAGATTTGGCAACCCAACAATGAACCATACCTGTGAAGATTTCTTCCACAAGGATATTTATATAGCGGCTATCACTACCAAGATGAAAATGGCTATTACCGCTCGAGGTTCCATCAATGCAGTTTTCCCTGTGAAGGGAGTGTTCGCTATGGTTAACCCTCTCTAAAGGTGACTCACAATAGTATACCACAAGGGGACTTGGCTCTAGATCCAAGGGTTTGATGCCTTTTCACTTTTAACCTAGATAAAGTTGGCAGATAAATCCGACACGCTAAGACGAAGATTATCTCACCAAGGTCTATGATATCAACCCCACATGATCTATCAACCTCTCCAGAGAGAGAATGTATCAATCAATAAGGGAAGATGCATGAACCAAGTAGAACATGAGATGCACTAAGTATCCTCCCTACCTACAAGGATTCTGTTGTCAATAATTATTTCATTGGGAATCCAATCTCTCAAGAACCACAAATAGTGTTCATAGGGCCTAATTACTATGTTTTCATAGATATATCAAGAAACAAATCTATCCAAAAGCATTCAAAAGCACAAAAGGTGGTACACTTAATGTTCCAAATAAATGTGAGGTGAGTCCACAAAGTGGTGCATTTAACTCCTCACATAAATTTAAAAGCAAGTCCACACCCTCGAATACTAATGAGATCCAAAAAGCACAAAATGGAAAAGAACTGGTGGAACAATTAATGCTCTTTCTAAGTAGACCCCTCCCCTGAATATGGCACTGACCTTGCAACCACAGGGTGAAATGAGGGGCGAGTAAGAATAAGTGAGTCCAATATCCTAAGACTACCTATCAATACTTAAGGTGTTACAACCTACTATTCAATTATGCAAATTTGAAGAAAAGCATGCAAAGAAAACACTCAAGCCAAACACATGAGAGATTCATTTTAGGATCCAAATTGAAATGTTATCAGATTGAGGAGAATACCTAGAATCCTCGCAATGCGCTTAGTAGATGTTTACCTGCTTTTAACAATTCTTGCACTTTTTCCAATCAAAACTAGTAGGAGTCAATAAAAAATAGAGAATTTCAATTGTTAAGATTAGCTGTTAGTCAAAATATGAAAACCAAATATGACAAACTGCCCTGAAAAATGAAACGACAGTTGAAATTTGATGTCGAAACTCGTATGACAGTGGGTTTGTTACCAGACGACAACATGAAACTCATACGATAGTGGGTGTGCTCCCAGACAACAATCCAGAAACTCGTACGACACTGGGTGTTCTGTGAAATGATAGTGTGTACATCATGACATGATCCTCGATCTGATAGATTATTGTACGACAGTGGGTACAGTGTGAAATGACTTTTGTCAGAAACTCATACGAAGATTGTACAGATAGAAATTAAAAATCATAGTTTTGCATAGAAACCAAGGAGAAAAAGATAGAAATTGATAGAATTGAAATGGAAACCCATTTTAGGGCCCCACGGTGGGTGCCAAAAATGTGTGTGTGAATTTTGTACCTGATCTTTAGACATAACACTTCATTAAAACATTAGAGGTTAGCAAAAATGAAATCGTGCAATGAATTGAAAGCTAAACTAAATAGGTGATTTACTGCCTTCTAATAGGTGCGAGTATGATGTTCTCAGATTGTTATCAAGATCAGTGACCTTGACGACACCTAAACGAAAGATTTGAATGCAAAACTGATATGAAATATGAATGCAATTAATCTATTTTTTTGATTTTCTATGCAATGATATGATGAAAACTTGATATGAATCTATGATATGCTGAAAAAATAATATGCTATGATATGCTAAATGATCTAACAAATGAAAACTAATATGATATGAAAAACTATGCAATATTGATCTCACAAAGCTTGGATTCGCAAAGATGATTCTTCAGTCTCCAATTCGACACCGTGATTATGCAATTCTTGTGGATTTGAGAGATGATTTGTGAAGAGCTAAAGTCTTAATTTATAGAAATCTAGGGCTTTGAGGATGCATGAAAGAAAGCCATAAATCACTCAAATAACTCATCTTGATTTTGAGTTATTTTTAAATAAAGATAATTTAATTCACAAAAATATGCAAATCATGCAAAAACAACTTTCTAACTCAAATTAGAAGTTTAGATCAACTTTAAAACTCAAAAAATGATGTTGAGTTCCAAAAAGTCAATAACTTGCATTGATTTTCTGATTTGGAGTTTAACTGCCCTTTGATTGTGCACATGGATAATTATGAATTAATAAATAAATAAAGTGATTTATTCTCAACTTAACTGATTTTTGAAATAAAATAATTGATTTATGGGTTAATCAATCATTTAATCAAACTTTTATTCAAAAATAATATCATCAAATATGACAACTTGCTTTAATTAATTAAATAAGAATTTAATTAATTAATGATAGGAATTTTGATTTATTGTCAAATTTAAATAATAATACCTAGGAATAAATTCAATTAAATTCAATTAAATAATTAAGTGGTAGAATTAAATCTAATTAATTAAATATTGAGAATATTCAATTAATCAAACTTTAGGATAAATAGGATTTATCGCCAAATAATCATTAAATTAAAGATAATTAAGATGAGTAGGAATATTACTAGGAATATTCCTTGATGCAGATTTTATGATAATCAATTAGGATTCGATGATGTTCAGATGTGCCTTAGGTTAGGACTTCGATGTCGATTTCGTTCGATGTGTCGATATAGAAGATTAATGAACCTATAGCCCATTTTTGTGGTATTGAGTTCTTTGAGAGCCAAAGTTTGTCCCTGCTTGAGACATGGTAGGAGTTTGTGGACTCCCTGGAATAGATTGATGTGGGGTTTATTGGGTACCTCTGTGAGTTGATGAAGGAGGAATGTAACCAATTTTTAATCGAAGGTTGCCAACACCATCATCTTTGTAAAGACTAGAATTGATGAGTTGCTCAAGAGTTGGACCCTTGGTAGTGGTTATAGGTAAGGTTTGGGATGCTTCTCCAGATTTGTTGTGTGAGGAAGCTCTAGTTTCCACCATCAACTTTGAGTGAAACAAAAGAATAAGATCCAGATAACTGAAGAATGAATTGAATCAAGATGATCAGATGACACAACCTTGTCAAGGTTTGATTGATTTGAAGATTCAATTAGATGTGGGTGAAGGATATTGTGCCCTGGATGTATGGGTAGATTTCCCAAAAGATAGCGGACACGAGTTCACAACACTTAGTCTATTTTTGAAGATTTGATAGAAGATTGATAGTTATGACAAGGTTTTGACACAAGATGAAAAGGACTCAAATCGATTAAACAGAAGCCTGAATTGGATTCAAAAGGCCACTCTTGGAAAATGATAGGGTTTTCAATAGCTACTACTCTGTTCCTGACATAGTGATTTGTTCGACAGATTCTAGAAATAGGCTGAAAAGCTAAATATCTGGCAATTCTGACAATTTTCTGACAACTTTCAAAATTTTCCCAAATGACACTCTGCAAACTCGTACGATAGTGGGTATGCTATGAAAAAATAGTTGAAAATCTCATACGACAGTTGCAAAACTCGCACAATAGTGGGTATGCTATGAAACGATAGTTGAAGAGCTCGTACGATAGTTGCTAGCAGGATTTGACTTTTTTGAATTTGACTGGCAAAAAGACTTGTACGACACTGGGTTCCTTACCATATGACAGTTGGGCATGGATGAAATGACATTTGACAAAAACTCGTATGACTTTCTAACCTCCTGAGATGACTTCTGACTCCAGAAAGGAATTTCACTTCAAATTTTGCAAATTTAGGGTTTTCAGTGTCAGATTATTTGCAAATTGTACTGTCTAGATTTGGGGATTGTAACATATTTGTTCATTTTCAGTAACCAGATAGATAAATAACTACGCAAAATAGCAAGCAAGTGATTTCAAGCATGTCTGAAAACAATGAACAAGGGCAAAAGCAACCTTGCGCATGAACAATCAAGTGATTTTATTCATTCCAATCCTCAGAAGTGCTAATTGTGTATGTTCCAAAATGTTTTGCAATGACGCACATATATCCTAGAAAAATGAAAATTTGGCCTCTCTAGGGTTTTTAGTAATGGTTTGACTCTACAACTTTTATGATCCAAAGGGGTGAACTCCAATCCCGGTGCACCAGGGTTTTGACACAGTCCAAGAATTTAATCGATCAGGAGCTGCTAAGGAGATCTGACAACCCAACAATGAACCACACCTATGAATATTTTTTCCACAAGGACATTTATATAGTGGCTGTCACTACCATGATGAAAATGGCTATTACCACTTGAGGTTCTGTCAATGCAGTTTGCCCTGTGAAGGGAGTGTCCGCTACGGTTAACCCTCTCTAAAGGTGACTCACAATAGTATACCACAAGGGGACTTGGCTCTAGATCCAAGGGTTTGATGCCTTTTCACTTTTAACCTAGACAAAGTAGGTAGATAAATCTCACATGCTAAGATGAAGATTATCTCACCAAGGTCTATGATATCAACCCCATGTGATCTATCAACCTCTTCAAAGAGAGAATGTATCAATCAATAAGGGAAGACACACGGACCAAGTAAAACATGAGACGCACTAAGTATCCTCCCTACCTACAAGGATTTCATCATCAAGAAGGATTTCAATGGGAATCCAATCTCTCAAGAACCACAAATAGTGTTCATAGGGCCTAATTACTATGTTTTCACAGATATATCAGAAAACAAATCTATCCAAAAGCATTCAAAAGCACAAAAGGTGGTACACTTAATGCTCCAAATAAACATGAGGTGAGTTCACAAAGTGGTGCATTTAACTCCTCACATAAATTTAAAAGCAAGTCCACACCCTAGAATACTAATGAGATCCAAAAAGCACAAAATGGGAAAGAACTGGTGGAACAATTAACGCTATTTCTAAGTAGACCCCTCCCTTGAATATGGCGCTGACCTTGCAACCACGGGGTGAAACGAGGGGTGAGTAAGAATAAACGAGTCCAATATCCCAATTTTGCTAATAAGATTAATCAAAAATATCCTAAGACTGCCTATCAATACTTAAGGTGTTACAATTTAGTATTCAATTATGCAAATTTGAAGAAAAGCATGCAAAGAAAACACTCAAGCCAAACACATGAGAGATTCATTTTAGGATCCAAATTGAAATGTTATCAGATTGAGGAGAATACCTAGAATCCTTGCAATGCGCTTAGTAGATGTTTACCTACTTTTAGCAATTTTTGCACTTTTTCCAATCAAAACCAGTAGGTGTCAACCAAAAACTGAGAATTTCAATTGTTAAGATTAGCCGTTAGTCGAAATCTAAAAACCAACTATGACAAATTGCCCTGAAAATGAAACGACAGTTGAAATCTGCTGCCGAAACTCGTATGACAGTGGGTCTGTTACCAAATGACAGTATGAAACTCGTATGACAGTGGGTGTGCTCCCAGATGATAGTCCAGAAACTTGTATGACACTGGGTGTTCTGTGAAACGACAGTGTGTACAGCAGGGCATGATCCTTGATTTGATGGACTGTCGTACGATAGTGGGTACAATGTGAAATGACTTTTGTCAGAAACTCGTACGAAGATTGTACGGACAAAAATTAAAAATCATACTTTTGCACAGAAACTGAGGAGAAAAAGATAGAAATTGATAGAAATGTGATGGAAACCCATTTTAGGGCCCCACAATGGGTGCCAAAAATGTGTGTGTGAATTTTGTACCTGATCTGTAGACACAACACTTTAGTAAAACATTAGAGGTTAGCAAAAATGAAATCGTGCAATGAATTGAAAGATAAACTAACCAGGTGATTTACTACCTTCTAATAGGTGCGAGTATGATGTTCTCAGATTGTTATCAAGATCAGTGACCTTGACGACACCTAAATGAAGGATTTGAATGCAAAACTGATATGAAATATGAATGCAATTAATCTATTTTTTTGATTTTCTATGCAATAATATGAAAACTTGATATGAATCTATGATATGTAAAAACTGATATGCTATGATATGTTAAATGATCTAACAAATGAAAACCAATATGATATGAAAAACTATGCAATGTTGATCTCACAAAGCTTGGATTTGCAAAGATGATTCTTCAGTCTCCAATTTGACATCGTGATTATGCAATTCTTGTGGATTTGAGAGATGATTTGTGAAGAGCTAAAGCCTTAATTTATAGAAATCTAGGGCTTTGAGGATGCATGAAAGAAAGCCATAAATCACTCAAATAACTTAACTTGATTTTGAGTTATTTTTAAATAAAGATAATTTAATTCACAAAAACATGCAAATCATGCAAAAATAGCTTTTTAACTCAAATTAGAAGTTTAGATCAACTTTAAAACTCAAAAAATGATGTTGAGTTCCAAAAAGTCAATAACTTGCATTGATTTTCTGATTTGGAGTTTAACTGCCCTTTGATTGTGCACATGGATAATTATGAATTAATAAATAAATAAAGTGATTTATTCTCAACTTAACTGATTTTTGAAATAAAACAATTGCTTTATGGGTTAATCAATCATTTAATCAAACTTTTATTCAAAAATAATATCATCAAATATGACAACTTGCTTTAATTAATTAAATAAGAGTGTAATTAATTAATGATAGGAATTTTGATTTATTGTCAAATTTAAATAATAATACCTAGGAATAAATACAATTAAATTCAATTAAATAATTAAGTGGCAGAATTAAATCTAATTAATTAAATATTGAGAATATTCAATTAATCAAACTTTAGGATAAATAGGATTTATAGCCAAATAATCATTAAATTAAAGATAATCAGGATGATTAGGAATATTACTAGGAACATTCCCCGATGCAAAATTTATGATAATCAATTAGGATTCAATGATATTCAGATGTACCTTAGGTTAGGACTTCGATGTCGATTTCGTTCGATGTGTCGATATAGAAGATTAATGAACCTATAGCCCATTTTTGGGCTATTACAGTAGTGCATCATTGGCTACTGCCAGTGAATACTGCTTGGCAGTGGTGGCAGGCCTGCCGCATGGGGCCCTATGGATCATGCAAATGACACAGGCTATTGCATGGGATTCCGTGGCAAGTCCCGCTGAGGGCGCCAAGTAATATATTTTTTTACACGTGACAGTTTTTGAATTATTTTTGTTTTATGATTTTTCGTGGCATCACTTTTTTTGTGGCTTTTGTAACTGACCCTATTATATTTATTATGTACACAACATATTCCTTGGAATATTTCATGTTGGTGCCATAGCTTGTGCTACATTTGTATAGGTACGTCTGTCAACGTAATAACACTTGGTAATTAGAAAATTCTTCGATCTTGATAGCATCAACCTTGTTGAAGGAATTTCTATTGTGGCAACCATAATATTATAGATTTTCTTTGATTTGGCCATGACATGATCTACTAGATTCAGGAGTTTAGATTGACAACAATTTTG
Organism: Chamaecyparis obtusa; assembly: GCA_027943335.1. Taxonomy (NCBI): domain Eukaryota; kingdom Viridiplantae; phylum Streptophyta; class Pinopsida; order Cupressales; family Cupressaceae; genus Chamaecyparis; species Chamaecyparis obtusa. Next base: position 563,063 of record BSBK01003193.1, read on the forward strand.
ATTCCAGGGTATCTTTTAGAGGGACGTTTGAGTAGAGAAAGAAGGGAATTTTTCTCAATGAGAGAAAAAAACATTGTTTCGATCGCTCCAACTATAACTACACTATATCTCTTCTTTTTCTTTGAGTTGTTGCTCCTCATATTAACCTCCATTTTGCACAATTTTTTCATTACCAAGGAGAGAAATAGAAAATCAATACATGTGTGAGTTTGAGATTTTGGTTGTTTGACTATGTAGAAGGGAGGATTAAGTGCTCCATCAACTCATGTGCCCCCCTCCTCTCTATTTACGTGAATATTTTAAAAACTAAATATATTTTCTAGTTTAGTCAATGTGTTGGGCCTTTCTTAGTCTGCATGGGAAACCCAAATAATTTATTCCCCAAGTTTGTTGGGTTTTTTGAATTATATTGATCAAAAAATATATTTATTTTTAAATCTAAATGATTCAACTTTATTATTCTTTGTTTTTATATAGGAAAGTGGTTCATCTAACCTATGAATGCAAACTAGAAACCATTTCCAAGTACCATTATATTAGGGAACAATCAATTTGGTCTACCTTCAGATTCTTAGGATATTTGGACACTTATGGTTTGATTGTTTCGCTTTTGATTCAATTGATGAAATAATTAGAATTTGAAAATGCAAGAACTAGGCTAAATGATATGAAATTGGCAATAATCAACATAAATAGGCAAATGCAAATATGATAATCAACTAATATATATAGTACTATAAATGAGATGCAAAGAGTGACTTGTGTCTAAAATATAATCTCAAAACATTTGGACACTAGAGCTAGGTGCCATAGTCATCATATACGTCCTAAGTGTAAAATAGTGGCCAAATTAGCTTAGGAGCCTCAAAAATACCTTAAGGCCAAACCTTAGGTCAAATAACTTGGGGGTATGGCAATAAGCACCCTAGTCATTATCTTTTACAAAATTTTGTTGGTTGTATCTATCTCTATATATTATTCTCTTGTACCTCTAAACTGAGCCTACAACTAGTATCTAAACATATAAGTGTACACAAAGAGAGAAACATGACATTGGGTTGTAGAGGGGATTTCCTAAGTCAAAACAAGGGTTGGAATCAACATACAACAATGATGATGAAAAAGAGACGTTACCTTTGTAGGGTAGAGGGTAAAATTGAAATGAAATGCTTGAATACAAATTTACTTTGATCATAGGATAAGTCCTCCAAGGGTTGATTGAATTACATGATGAAACCTTAAAAAATCATCATGAAAAAATTCTTGAATATGCTTTGATGTAGGTTCATTCTCCTTGAACTCAAATCTTCTCTTAAGAAAGAATATTTTCTCTTGACATAAAAGATGAGATGAGATAATGAAATAAATATGGAGTGACGAATCATATAGAATATTTTCTCTAAACTTAAAATATGAGATGAGATAATGAAATGAATTATGATTGATGACTTATATAAGGTTATAAAGGTACTTTTTACATTTAGGCCAACTTATAATGTTAATGCCAACACATTACTCTCTCAAACAATTGGTCAAAAGGCATTGAACTATGTTGCTAAGCTAGAGAGTCCCAACAAAATTGACCCCAATTTTTAGTGAAGTTGTATAGTAAGGTAAATAGGGAGATGGGGTAAATAGGTAAATTTAAACCTCCCTTTTCCCAATTGCACATTTGGAAGGAATATGCCCCACTAGGCTCAAGATAAGACTCAAGCATTGGATGAGACAATGATCCTTTTCTAAATATGTAATAATGAAAATGAAGATGATGGGAGAATGTAATGTAAATTATTATTTAGGCAAGCTACTAAAAAATAGAAATAATAGACTAATATAAACTAATAGAGATCTCAAAAGTACATGAATAAAAACTAGAATGAAAATTTGACCTGTAGTTGAAATCTGGGAACATAATGTAGGGTAAAAAATGGTTATGGAAATATGTACTAGGTAAAAAATAGTTTTGAAGATCTGTACCTGGTATTTTTGACTGAATTTCTCAGGGGTATTTCGATAGTTTCTGATCTTTTTGTATTTTGTTTGATAGATCTGCAACCCATTCCTACTAATAGAAAAATAGGAAAAAAGGTTGTCTAAAGGGTTTTATCTTGGTCAAACCCCTGTTTAGGAATAAACCTTGAAAATGAAATGAAATTGCATGAAGGAAAGTATGTAAAAAGGTAAATGTTTGATTCAACTTGCATAAACCCTCATGGACGAATGTGGAAATCACTCATACCCATGAATATTTTTTAATGTACTTTAAATAAAGGAGTTGACCTTGGAATGTAATGTATAATCAATGATTCCATTGCAAATGCATGAATCTATGAGCACTACTCCTAGATATTGAATGTAGATATGCTTGATAATTTCTTGCAATGAAGGAGACAAAGTGTGAATAGAAGGAATGATCTTCTTTCTTGATTGACAATTCCTCTACTTGGCCATCACGAGAGAGAAAATTGATTTAATTAGACAATATTTCATTTGAATTTAATGAGACTAAAGAATCAAAGACTTGGAGAAAATTGATCTTGGATACTTTCCTACAAATCTCAAATCTAATTGCTTAGTTTCTCTTGATTGCTTGAAAAATTGATAGTAGATGCTTGCACTTGATATTGGATACAAAAATAAGGGAATATAAGGGATTTTTTATACTCAATCCATCATTTTAGGATTCAAAAATAATCCATGCTAACAAGGAGATCAGGTTTACCACTTTCACCCTAACATAGGGCCTCAAGCCAAATCTGGGCCAAACCCTCAAGGATAGAATGTCAAATTCATTTTACCCTAGGGATATAATAGTTTTAAATGAGCTCAAAATTGGATAGAGTTTCAAGATGGGTGAAAATATGAAGGGGGGAGAATAAAAGGTTGCGAAAATAAAGCATAATGGGCATTCAGACCTCAAAATCACCAAAGTGGGGTGTAATAGGTCCTAATAAAGCATCTAGTTATGGGTGCTAACATTTTAGGATGGCACATAAGAAATATAATATAGCTCTAATATTAGATCTAGAATTAATATTAGGATTGACAATAGGGTAGAACCCCACGTAAGCTTGAAATGATATAGGAGAAATGGCACACTAAAATAAGGGCCCAAATAGGAATGTGTTGAAATTTAAATAGGATAGGACTCATTCTCTTGAGTTGAGTGTTAATTTAAGACTAGTAATGGTCCCAAGAATGCTTACAGGAATGGAAAACTAGAACAAGTGCTAGGAGAGAGTGAAATTGGAATCATTCATTAAAGAAGTAAAATTTATGAAACTACATTTATCCCCCACTTTATCATAAGTATGAAATTACACTCACACTCACGATAAAGTAGAAAGGATGAGATATATAATATGAGAGAAAGATAAGCTAGGCATAGGATGCCACTAATTAAGAGTAATGATCAAGCACCCAATATATGATCCTATCAATACATGTAAAACAATTCAAATATACAAAAAAAAAACAATGTTATAATACTAAATCTAACAAAATATTCCAAGCCAACTACTTGAAGAGACCTCGATGCCAAAATATCTCAACCACTAATATGATTCTCTACATGTTATTGCAAAGCAAAAGTGGACTTATAGAGTTGGAATGTGGTGTTGATTCTATCATTTTTGTTGTCATTAATGGTTTCCTTTGAGTTAACATATATAATGTTTGGAGGTGGATTTGATGCTTTGGTGATCTGGTGTGGCATGCTCCAGATGATGTATTGAAATATCTATCTTTGGCCATGTTTTTTCTGGTTCCATTCATGTTGTAATTTATTGAGGTTCACTCCTTTGGGTTTGGACCTATCTAGAAAGTGGTTAGAGTGCTCTATAACAAGTGCATCCATTGTAATGTGTATATCCTATTTATTGTTCTTGGATACTATGGTGAATGTGTAGCATGTTGTATTGAGTGGGGAGGTTTTGTATCATCCATGTATCATTCCTTATCACCATAAGAATTTTTTGTGGTGACCTATTTCAAATTATGTTAGGCCGACTTAGATGTGTATGGTGGCATGACATTGTATATGTAAGCAATGATTCTGTTTGATGCAAGAGATAATGATTGTGCATAATGAATGTGAATCTGACAAGGAAAGATTTGTGTATTTATGTGTATGCGGTTGTGTGTAACTTGTAATAGAAAAAAATATTCTTATGGTGTTTTTGTTGTTGCTGATAGTGATTTTAGTGGTGGATTCACTTTCATTATTCTTATTTTGGCAATAAAGATTTTTTTTATTGGCAGTGAGCTCTACCGACAGTGAGTCTTACCTTAGTGAGAAAACTGAGAGTTAGCCCTTGTAAATATCACCTTAACTAATGTCAACTTAACCAATGTTCTTATTCATGATATTAGCTTCTCCATAGTTTTTCCCATCTTGCATTTTCGTATATATTTTGGTGTTCATTGTGTATGGTGTTTATGTGATTTCATATTCATATATGTTTTAATTAAGAGATTATTTAAGTTTTCTCCGGATTAATTAAGGTTAATAAAATTATTTTAGAACAATTGATTCAACCCCCCTCTCAGTTATTCAACCTATTCAATATTCGGTATAAGAGCTTTGGCTCCTTGAAGAAATATTAACTACTTGAGGTAGATGCAATGGTACATATTGGTAATTCCTATATTTGATGGATTTGACTACAATTTATAGAAAGTGCAGATGATAGGTTATATGGTTTCTATAAGTTACACTACTTGAAAGTTGTTGAGAAAAAAAATGTTGCATTGGTGAATGGCCCTACTACCGTAAATGAGATTTAAACCTATGAGGAGAATGAAAAATCAAGGTATGCAATTTTTAGTGCTTTATCAAAGACTGAGTTAACAAAGGTTATTTTTTTGAATAATGCTTATAATTTTTGGGAAAAGTTGAAAGAGATATATGGAGGAAATGATAGAGTCAATTTATCAAAGACGTTATCAACTAAGCATGAATATGAGAATTTGAGAAAGGAAGAAGGTGTAGATATAACAACCACTTTTAGAGGGTTGACAATATTGTGAATGAAGTCAAAATTCAAGGTGACACTTTGACTAATGAATATTTTATGGAGAATATTTATATGACTTTACCAGAGAGATAAAGTGAAAAGATCTCAACTATTGAGGAAGTTTATGATCCAAATAATTTTACCAGAGAATAGTTATTTTGCACCCTAACCATGTTTAACTTGAGGAAATTTAAAAAAGAAAGGAATAAATTTGAAACATCTGTTAAAGACACAAAGACAAAAGACAATCCAAATGATGATAGTTTAGATGAGTTAGAAGAAAAGTGTACAAGGAAGATGAAGAAAGGTAGTGTAGACGTCTAAAAATGTCCCTTGACATCTTTATTTCCCTCAATTAATTAAATATAATTTAATTAATATGGCCCTTATCCATATAATAGATTTTAATTAATTAATTATACTCATTGTTTTCCTCTACATATTTAATTAAATTTATTTAATAAAATTTCTTCATAGTACTTTTTATCCTATAGTATTTAAATTTTAGTTTAATACTATCTCCCAACGTATTAAATCCTATTTAATATATTTAATCCCTTTCACCCCTCTCATTTTAATAAATATTTTATTTAAAATCCCTCCATATCCTAATTCATGAATTAATTAAATTATATTTAATTAAATTTTAAGCTAAGCCTAAAACCCTAACCTATCCCATCACCATCATTCTTTAAGCTTACCTTTTGGGTTAATCCTAGATTAATTAATCTAATCTATGTGATTCCTAAAAATTTTAGCCTATGTGGTTGCTCACACGTGTGAGAAACCCTTTCCAAGGTGGTCCAACCACTTTTACTTAAATGGCCCCAACCATAAGCCTTACATCTTGTTCCCTCTTTCCTCTTTCAAGTTGCTCACACATGTGTGAGAAACCTTGAGCCTTTCAAAGGATTCCACCTTTTTCTACCTCCTTCATTGAGCCATCACTTTCAAAGTTTCTCACACATGTGTGAACAACTCATTTCATTTGCATGGCCAACCCCTTTAGCCTATGTGGTTCTTATTAGGCTTCCACATATACTCCACCTCATCCAAGCCCTCAATTACCTCAAAAAATCTATAAATAGGAGCCTCACTCCTATAAAAATCCATCTATTGCAATTGTATTATTATCATGCTAGTTTGAATTCAAGAATTTTCATAAGTTTTACATGAAGTATAATCTTAGTTTCTTTCATACCATTTAGCTTGTTTTGAATCCATATTATTTTGATTTCATAGCATATATATTAGTTTACTTCATCATAACATAGCATATTTGAATCATTCTTGTTTAATCTTGCATTTAGCTCATCTTTGTTATCATTTGATCATTGATCCATCTAGTTCTTCATACTAGTTTGGGCATCATCTCTATTGGAGTACAATGTAGCTTCATATTATATCATTTATCAAGCTTTCATTATCCTTGGGGACTCAATATAATGTTTAAAATATAGTATCCACATTCTCCTTAAGAGATAAAATGAAACAGGTCTTGGATACACTCGTTTTGGCTTTATCAAAGGTATGTGTTGAGATTATTGTGTTTGGTCATTTTTTTATACTAATGTTTGACCATGTTCAAGATTGAATACATAGGTGGATTTCTCACATATATAGGTAGCAAAAAATAAAAAGGTATGTTACCTCTTAAGTGTTTTAGATGTGGAAAGATTGGTTATTTAGCAACTAGGTGCCCATAAAAAGGAACAAGATAGAAGTTTTAAAAGTTCAATAAGAAGCCATATTACATTAATGAAAATGATACTATATCAAATGATGAATTGGATCAAGATGATTGTTTATTTTTGGTGGAACAAGAAGAACCTATATTTGATATCTCTAATATTTGTCTAGATGATAACACTGAGACTACATTGTTTGTTATAAGGAATAAACATTAATCTTTGATTGATAGTGGATGTTTAGATCATATGATTGGTGATAGAAGAAATTTTATGAAAATTGGAAAATATGATGGAGGTCCTATTAAATTTGGAAATGATAAAGTGGCACAAGTTTTTGTAATTAGTTCTATTACATTTGATGGAAAGCATAACACTTACAATGTTTACTATGTGAAGGGTTTATATAATAATATTTTGAGTGTTAGATAGATGTGTGAAAATGGCTACAATGTTTTATTTTAGGATGATAGTTGTGAGATCTGAAAGAGATCCAAAACTATTATTGCATTTGCTAGAAGAATAGGTGGAAACATGTATCAACTAGAAGGATCTATAAAGAGTTTTTTATTATCTCTATTATATGACAACTAGATTTTGCACTGGAGGATGTGTCACATAACTTAGAAAAATTGGTAAGGACTAGTTCAACAAGTGTCATAAGAGATTTTCCAAGATTGACCAAACCAGATAGCATTATCTGCAAAGGATGTCAGGAAGGAAGAATACAAGAGAGACATTCAAAGGAAAAGATTATTCATCTACTGGTTTGTTGGAACTTGTACACATTGACCTATGTGGTCCAACATGAATAATAAGCTTACAAGCTGAGAGATATTTCATACTTTGTATTGATGATTATTCCATATTAACTTGGGTTACATTTTTTAGAGAGAAATCAGAAGCATTAGAGAAATTCAAAATACTTAACAAAAGAGTTGAGACTGATGTTGATAGGAAAGTAAAATGTATAAGATCTCATAGAGGAGGAGAGTTTACTTTTGATGATTTTAACTGTTTCTATGAGAAAAATAGCATTAAGAGATAGTTATTAGCCCCTATAAAACCATAACATAATGGTCTAGTGGAAATAATGAATCAAATAGTTCAAGAAGTAGCAAGGACAATGATCAAAGAAGAAAGCTTACTAGAGGGTTACTAGAAGTAAACAATACATATAATAGTATACACTCTTACTACAATACTTTACCAGAGGAAATATGGTAAGATATCTTATGAACTATGGAATGGAAGCACTCCCACAATGAACACTTCAAAAATTTTAGAAGTAAAAGTTACATTTAGAGAGATGAAAATAATCTTGGAAAGTTTGACAATAGAGATAATGAAGGAATATTTTTGAGATATTCTACAAGAAGCAAATAAAATTAATGTTACATCAAGAAACTAAAAAAGATAGTTGAAAGTGCGAATGTGAAATTTGATGAAGATATCATAAAAAAATATAATAGGCATATTGAGTATGATTCAGATGACTAAGATGAACTAGGATAAATAATGCAAAATTGGAAATAATCAACATAAATAGGAAAATGCAAATATGATAATCAACTAATATGTATAGTACTAGAAATGAGATGCAAAGAGTGACTTATGTCTAAAATATAATCTCAAAATAGTTGGACATTAGAGCTAGGTGCCATAGTCATCATATGAGTCCTAAGTGTAAAATAGGGGCCAAATTAATCTTAGGAGCCTCAAAACTACCTTATGGCCAAACCTTAGGTCAAATCACTTGGGGTATGGCAATAAGCACCCTAGTCATTGTCTTTTAAAAAAATTTCATTGTTGTATCTATCTCTATATATTATTCTCTTGTACCTCTAAATTGAGCCTACAACTAGTATCTAAACATATAAGTGTACACAAGGAGAGAAACATGGTGTTGGGTTGTAGAGGGGATTTCCTAAGGCAAACCAAGGGTTGGAAAAGAGACGTTACCTTTTGTAGGGTAGAGGGTAAAATTGAAATGAAATGCTTGAATAAAATTTTACTCTAATCATAGGATAAGCCCTCCAAGTGTTGATTGAATTACATGATGAAGCATTAAAAAATCCATCATGACAACATTCTTGAATATGCTTTGATGTAGCTTGGTTCTCCTTGAACTCAAATCTTCTCTTAAGAAAGAATATTTTTTCTTGACTTAAAAGATGAGATGAGACAATGAAATAAATTAGGAGTGACAAATCATATAGAATATTTTCTGTTGACTTAAATGATGAGATGAGATAATGAAATGAATTAGGAGTGATGACTTATATAGGGTTATCAAGGTACCTTTTACATTTAGGCCAACTTACAATGGTCATATTCAAAATTTGAGACCAAATCTGATAATGTTAAGGTCAACACATTACTCTCTCAAAAAATTTGTCAAAAGGCATTGAACTATGTGGCTAAGCCAGAGAGTCCCAAAAAAATTGACCCCTATTTTTAGTGAAGTTGTACAGTAAGGTAAATAGGGAGATGGGGTAAATAGGTAAATTTACACCTCCATTTTACCAATTGCACATTTGGAAGGAAGATTCCCCACTAGGCTCAAGAGAAGACTCAAGCATTGAATGAGACAATGATCCTTTGCTAAATATGTAATAATGAAAATGGAGATGATGGGAAAATGTAATGTAAATTATTATTTAGGAAAGTTACTGAAAAATAGAAATAAAAAACTGATATAAACTGATGGAGAGCTGAAAATTACAGGAATAAAAACTAGAATGCAAATCTGACCTGTAGCTGAAATCTGGGAACATAATGTAGGGTACAAAATGGTTTTGGAAATATGTACTAGGTACAAAATAGTTTTGAAGATCTATACATGGTGTTTTTGATTGAATTTCTTAGGGATATTTTGACAGTTTCTAATCTTTTCAACTTTTGTTTGACAACTCTACAACCTATTCCTACACATAGAAAAATGGGAAAAAAGGTTGTCTAAAGGGTTTTGTCTTGGTCAAACCCCTGTTTATGAATAAACATTGAAAATGAAATGAAATTGTATGAAGGAAAGTATGTAAAAAGGTAAATGTTTGATTCACCTTGCATAAACCCTCATGGACAGATGTGGAAATCACTCATACCCATAAAGATTTTTCAATGTACATGAAATAAAGGAATTGACCTTAGAATGTAATGTATAATCAAGGATTCCATCACAAATGCATGGATCTATGAATGCTACTCCTAGATATTGAATGTAGATATGATTGATAATTACTTTCAATGAAGGAGAGAGAGAATGTGAATATAAGGAATGGTCTTCTTGCTTGATTGATAATTCCTCTACTTGGCCATCATGGGTGAGAAATTTGATTCAATTAGAGAATATTTCCTTTGAATTTAACAATCTTGAAGAATTGGAGACTTGAAGAAACTTGATCTTGGATGCTTTCCTTCAAATCTCAAATCCAATTGCTCAGTTTCTCTTGATTGCTTGGAAAATTGATAGTAGGTTCCTGCACTTGATAATGGATGCCAAAATAAGGGAAGATAAGGGAATTTTTATACTCAATCCATCATTTTAGAATTAAAAAAAATCCATGCTACCCAAGAGATCATATTTACCACTATCACCCTAACATAGGGCCTCAAGCTAAATTTGGGCCAAACCCTCAAGGATAGAATGTCAAATTTATTTTGTCGCAGGGATAGAATAGTTTTAAATGAGCTCAAAATTGGATAAAGTGTCAAGATGGGTGAAAATATGCAAGGGGGAGAATAAAAGGTTTCCAAGATCAAGCATAACGGACGTTCAAACCTCAAAATCACCAAAGTGGGGTGTAATAGGTCCTAATAAAGCATCCAATTATGGGTGCTAACATTTTAGGATGGTACATAAGAAATATAACATGGCTCTAATAGTAGATCTAGAATTAATATTAAAATCGACAATAATTAAGTGGGGGAATAAGTGCTTTAAAATTCAAACTAGGGTAGAACCCCACATAAGCTTGAAAGTATATAGGAGAAAGGACACACTAAAATAAGGGCCCAAATAGGAGTGTGTTGATATTTAAATAGGACTTGACTCATTCTCTTGAGTTGAGTGTTAATTTAAGACTAGTAATGGTCCCAAAAATGGTTACATGAATGGAAAACCAGGACAAGTGTTAGGAGAGAGTGAAATTGGACTCATTCGTTAAAGAAGTAAAATTTATGAAACTACATTTATCCCCCACTTTATCATGAGTATGAAATTACACTCACACTCACGACAAAGTAGAAAGGATGAGATAAAGAATATGAGAGAAACATAAGCTAAGCATATGATGTCCCTAATTAAGAGTAATGATCAAGCACCCAAGCTATGATCCTATCAATACATGCAAAAAAATTCAAATATACAAAAAGAAAACAATGTTCCAATACTAAAGCTAACAAAATATTCCAAGTCAACTGGTTGAAGAGACCTTGATGCCAAAATATCTCAACAACTAATATCCTTATCTACATGTTATTGCAAAGTAAAAGTGGACTTATAGAGTTGGAATGTTGTGTTGATGCTATAATTTTTTTTTATCATTAATGGTTGTCATTGAGTTAACATATATAATGTTTGGAGGTAGATTTTATTCTTTGGTGATTTGGTGTGGCATGCTCCAGATGATGTTTTGTGAAGATCTATCTTTGGCCATGTTTTTTTGGGTTCCATTCATGTTGTAATTTATTGAGGTTCACTCCTTTGGGTGTGGGCCTATCTAGAAAGTGGTTAGAGTTCTCTAGAACAAGTGCATCCATTGTAATGTGTATATCCTATTTCTTGGTCTTGGATATTATGGTGAATGTGTAGCATGTTGGATTGAGTGAGGAGGTTCTGTATGGTCCATGTATCATTCCTTATCACCACATTATTTTTTTTGATGACCTATTTAAAATTATGTTAGGCTGACTTAGATGTGTATGGTGGCATGGCATTGTGTATGTAAGTAATGATTTTGTTTGATGCAAGAGATAATGAATGTGAATCTGATAAGGAAAGATCTGTGTATTTATGTGTATGTGGTTGTGTGCAACTTGTAATAGAAAAAAATATTATTATGGTGTTGTTGTTATTGGTGATAGTGATTTTTGTGGTTGATTCACTTTCATTATTCTTATTCTGGAAGTGAAGATTTTTGTATTGGCACTGAGCTCTACCGACAGTGAGTCTTACCTATAGTGAGAAAATTGAGAGTGAGCCCTTGTAAAAATTACCTTAACTAATGTCACCTTAACTAGTGTTCTTATTCATGAGAATTAGTTTTTCCATAGTTTTTCCCATCTTGGGTTTTCATATAAATTTTGGTGTTAATTGTGTATGGTGTTTATGTGATTTCATGTTCATATCTATTTTAATTATCAGATTTATTTAAGTTTCCTTTGGATTAATTAGGGTGAATAAAATTATTTTAGAACAATTGATTCAACCCCCCTCTCAGTTATTCAGCCTATTCAATATTTGGATTAGAGCTTTGGATCCTTGAAGAAATATTAACTACTTGAGGTAGATCCAATGGTGCATAAATTGATAATTCCTATATTTTATGGATCTGACTACAATTTATGGAAAGTTCAAATGAGAGGTTATATGGTTTCTATAAGTTACACTGCTTGGAATGTTGGTGAGAAAAAAATATGTTGCATCGGTGAATGGCCCTACTACCACAAATGAGATTTCAATCTATGAGGAGAATGAAAAATCAAGGTATGTAATTTTTAGTGCTTTATCAAAGACTGAGTTAACAAAGGTTATTTCTTTGAATAATACTTATAAATTTTGGGAAAATTTGAAAGAGATATATGAAGGAAATGATAGATTCAAGTTATCAAAGAAGTTAAGAGCTAACTAAAAATATGAGAATTTGAGAATGGAAGAAGGTGTAGATGTAGCAAGCCACTTTTAGAGGGTTGATAATGTTGTGAATGAAGTAAAAAATGAAGGAGACACTTTAACTAATGAAGATTTTATGGAGAAGATTTAGATGACTTTACTAGAGAGATAAAATGAAAAGATCTCAACTATTGAGGAAGTTTATGACCCAAATAAGTTTACAAAAGAATATTTATTTTGCACCCTGACCATGTTTAAGTTGAGGAGATTTAAAAAAGAAAGGAACAAATTTGAAACATATCTTAAAGACACAAAGATGGAAGACGATCTAGATGATGATAGTTTAGATGAGTTAGAAGAAAAATTTACAAGGAAGATGAAGGAAGGTAGTGTAGACATCTAAAAATGTCCCTTGACATCTTTATTTCCCTTAATTAATTAAATATAATTTAATTAATATGGCTCTTAGCCATATAATAGATTTTAATTAATTAATTATAATTATTCATTTTCCTCTATATATTTAATTAAATTTTATTCATAGTACTTTTTATACTATAGTATTTAAATTTTAGTTTAATATTATCTCCCAATGTATTAAATCCTATTTAATATATTTAATCCATTTCACCCCTCTTATTTGAATAAATATTTTAGTTAAATTCCCTCCATATCCTAATTCATGAATTAATTAAATCATATTTAATTAAATGTTAAGCTAAGCCTAAAACCCTAACCTATCCCATCACCATCATTCTTTAAGCTGACCTTTTAGGTTGATCCTAGATCAATTAATCTAATATATGTGATACCTAAAAAGTTTATCATAAGTGGTTGTTCACACATGTGAGAAACCCTTCCCAAGGTGGTCCAACCACTTTTCCTTAAATGGACCTAGCCATAAGCCTTACATCTTGTTCCCTCTTTCCTCTTTCAAGTTTCTCACAAATGTGTGAGAAACCTCGAGTCTTTCAAATGTTTCCACCTTTGTCTCCCTCCATTGAGCCATCACTTTCAAAGTTTCTCACACATGTGTGAGAAACTTATGTCCTTTGCATGACCAATCCCTTTAGCCTATGTGGACGTTATGTGGTTTCCACCTAAGATCCACCTCATCAAAACCCTCAACTCCCTCCAAAAATCTATAAATAGGAGCCTCAATCCTTTGAAAATCCATCCATTGTAATTGTATTGTTATCATGCTAGTTTGAATTTTGTCAAATTATAGAGAAGGGGGGGGGGGGGGGGGGGTGAATTAGTAATCCTTGATTCTTTGTACCTTAAAAACTTTCTTTGATTCAACTCGGTGTCAACTCAGTCAGACACACTTAAATAATAACCAATAACAATAAATTAATTTGATCAATCAACAATAACATTCACAGTAAACATTCAATACATATAACACTAGTATTCAACGTGGACACCCAATTTGGGAAAAACCATTGTGGGAATTGTCACCCACTAAAGAAATACTCTTCTGAAGTATGCTCGGTTAAAAGCCAATTTGGTTAAAGATTACAATACACTTTGTTAAATGTGACCCTGTTAGGGGATTTACCTTAGATTTATTAGGATCTTCACCCTGTTAGGAGTGGCCAGGTTAAAGGTCTTCAAATGCTCTTTTAGAATGTTACCTCTTGCAAGGATTTACAATAAGACTGTTAGGTCCACTCGGTTAAGATATTTTTTTGATACAAAAGTTAATAAGTAACAAAATTTAAATTGACTTGTAAATTACAACTATCTTTTGCATAATCATATTCTTGTGTGCTCTTTGTCTTCACTTCAATCTTTCACTTTCCACTAGCTTTAATACTTCATCAATCTAAGATTTATGACTTAGAATTCAACCTTTTTCCTTCTTCTCTACATCAATCGGTGAATTATCAACCCTTCAACTTGCCATCATTTTTTTAATACAAATTCATCCTTCATATAGACTTTGTTTTTCCTCTTAATATCCTTTATTACATTTTCTTTTAATTAATCTCAGTTATCTGATCACCCTCACAAACTAATTCAATGAATTTGGATCTCGGTAAAATATTTTATCATCACCTCGGAGCTTGAACTTTCTTGGAACTTGTACCTTTTCTTTTTGCCACTTAGATTTGTACCATAGATCATCACCTTGAATTTTCTTGATCATAGATCTCATTAACTAACTATTCCTCATCATTATAATCTTCCAACTCATCATAGCTCAACATTAAATGTCAGTCTGATCCTTGTATTTAATTTATGTCCCTTACTCGATGGTTAGCTCTTTTTCCTCAACTTAATTTTGGTTAACTTCGCTCGGTAAGTAAAACCTTCTACCTGATGTCTTGAGTTCCTTTTACTTTACCAAAACTTGCTTTCCTTTTATCAAATGACTTTTTCCTGCTCAATAGCCAAACTATTTTTCTTACCGACTTGACTAATCTCTTTACCAACTTTATATAATCATATGTTTGGTAGAAAATAATTATATCATCATAACCTTAACATTGTCTAATATGTAACTGTTGCCCAATTAAGTTCTTCAACTTCACATCATTTCACTTCTTCTTAACCCATTCAAACTTATATCTATAGACACTAAAAAATGGTCCACACATATGCATCCCCCTTTTTTTAACATGTCTTCAATGTCTAATTTTCATCCCTAATTCACTAATATTTCTCCTTGATTTTTCCTCATTTTTGACCTAATCAATCTTTTTTGAAATCAATTTAAGTCATTATCAAAATTATCAAAATCATCACAATTGATCCTTTGCCTCGTCAAAATCATCAATTTGGTCAAATCAATTAATTTGTCTTCTTTAGGGGTAAATAACCCATAATGTATCCCTAAGTCTTAGCCTTGATAAATAAATTACATTTATTTATCCTCTTTTCCCTAAGTTTCACAATTAATTAATTTGACATTAGTTTATTTTTCAATTATTTATTTAAGAAATTTTCATAATTCCTAAATCCTAATTTCTATTTTGTGAGAATAAATAAATTTTAAAATTTAATAATTCCCTCCTTTTTCCAAATGGAATTTTATCCCTTAATTTGTGCTTCACCCACTTTTCTAGCCACCACTTCCTCTTTTTTAACCTCCACCTTCCCTTTTCCTTTTGTCATAAATTATCATAGTTTATGACATTTTTCTTTTTCCCTTTTGTCATAATTGTCATAGTTTATGACAATTTTCCTTTTTTTCCTTTTGTCATATTTGTCATAGTTTATGACAAATTTCCCCTTTTTAACTCACTAATTTCTAATTGTGCATTCAATTTGTCATAAGTTTCCATTAATTAATGACAAATTTCCTCTTTCAATTTTGCCAATTTCTATAATCTATGATAATTTTTATTTTGCACATCAATTTGCTAATTTTGAAATTTGGTCTTCAAATTCTATAAATTGAGATCATTTCTCTCTTTTTAAGTTTAATCACAATCCTAGTATTCTCATGCTATCATTTTGCTTTCAACATTTGTGCATATTTTGTTAAGATCAAGAGCTAGATCAATCAACTTCAATGGAGAAGAAATGAGAACATAGGAGCTACACTTGAAAGGGGGTTTTGTTTGTTTAATTTATTTTATATTTCAAGTGGCTTTTATGGTAGATTAGATTGGCTTACATATATTTTTTTATGAAATTTTTGGTTCTCTCATTTATTCTTTCTAGGCCTTTTTCTAGTCTTACATTTGGTGAACCTGACATGAACATGCAATTCTAATGCATTTTTCTTGTTTGTTTTTTTGATTTGTTTTGCAGGTAAAAGAACAAGACTTGTTTGTGCACTTGGGAGTTTAACTTGTGATACATGCAATTTTTTTATATTTCAAACATGCAACAAATCAGATTTTTTTTTATTGGGCATTTAAAATGAACAACAATTTTCACATAGATTAATTAGTCTTTAAAATAAACTACAAATTCACATAGACTAATTAGTGAGCTAAATGAACAACAAATTGCACATAGCCTAATCTGGAGGAAATGGACAACAAATTTCACATAGCCTAATTAGGAGGATAAATGAACATCAAATTTCACATAGCCTAATTAGTGGGTAAATGAACTACAATTTTCACATAGTCTAATTAGGTGGATCAAAGAACCCAACAAATTTTTACCTAGTTTTAATTAGGAAGGAAAAGAACAACAAATTGCTCTATTTTAATCACATTTCCTTTCTTAATGGGTTAATGATCAAAAATTATCATGCAATTTTAATTGGGAAGGAAAAGAACCATAAAGTGTGTTTTCTATCACATTTCTTATCTAATTGGAACAATGAACTTTTTCTTTTAAGTGCTTGGTGTGTCTTCCTAATTGTAATACCAAAGAATTGTATGGATGTATCCTCTCCCCTCACCTTCATGGATCTTGGGTGAAGAGAAATCTATGTAATTCTTTTAGAGAGGCTTTCCTTGGACCAAGGCATTCACTTTGAATTCCGCAAGGGATGATCTCAAGCAGTAATAGGCCAAAGCCAGGTCTCCATCTAAACCGCTATATAAATGTGCGATTGTGACTAATAATCCAATTGACAGTGTGGCTAGGTGATAACTCTCCTCTAGTACCCTTGTGGTGTGTAAAACCTTGGTTCTCAAGGCTGGGAGACCTCCTGAGAGAGTTTATCACACACCCATTGAATTGGAGTCCCAAACTAAAAAAATTCTTTTAGTTGGCCAAAAACCCTCTATTCACTGACGCAAGGGGTCACCTATGCCTGTGAAGACATCACAAACTTTTCGCGGCTCTTGGTAGAGACAATGGTTCCTTGGAAAGTAATGACCCTTGATTCAAAGCTTGGTGTGCCTGAGAAGTGAGTACAGTGTAAGGGGGATTCCATGCCTCCAAGATTCTAAGTTGTCCTCCCTGAGTAGGCGCGGTTGAACTTAGTTCAAGTGGGAATTCAGTGAATACTATCTTGCAAGCCTAAGTTGTAGCGTGTTTTTTCATTTTACAATGGCCATTCTTGTTTGATGTATCTTGTGTGAGTGAATAAAAAATATTAAGAACACTTTAAAAACACTCACCCTTAATTTCACAAAACTTTGCAAATATTCTTAAAGTATACCTTGGTCACACATATCCTCATTTTTTTCAAAACCTTGTTTACATTTAAAAAATTCATGAACCTAATTGGGAACCTTATGGCATGATTAGGAGTCCTCATTTTTCATAAGTCCTTCATCTTTGCATGTCCTTAATCCTTCATATTTCATAGCATAAACCTCATTTTGGATATCCTTAGTCCTCATTTTGCATGTCCTAAATCTTCATTTTGTATACCCTAGTTTGCATTAATCATTTTCAAGTCCTTGAATTTAAACCCTCATTCCAAGTCTTTTCATATAGAACCCTTAAAAAACCTTTTTAAAAATCCAAAAATCCAACAAAATCCAAATTTTAGAGTCTCTCCTTATGTTGTTGAAAACAAGATCTTGACTTAGTCCCTATATCCCCTTTGTCAAAATTGTCTTTTTGTCAAACTCCATCTTCTTCATGTTAGATTTGACCCTATCCCTTTTATCAAGTTATCCTTTGTCCTTTTGATCCTTTCAAGTCAAGATCCCTATTCAATCTCCTAAGGTTATACCCTTTGATTTGTATTTTCCAAAGATTTTGTCAAAGTCCAAAATTCCAAAAACATAGTTTGCATAATTTGCATCTTCAAAATCCAAATTCCAAAGTCCAAATCCTAAGTTTCAAAACCCAAGCTTTCAAAACCTTCAAAATCCAAAATCAAGTTGCATTTTACACAATCCTACATTGCATTTTTTATATCATTTCAAAAGCTTTCCAAAATCCCCAAAATATAGTTGCATTTTGCATAATCATTCAAAATCTTAAAAATCCAAAAAAAAGTTTTACATTTTCATATCTCCTAAATTGCATTTGCATATAGTAATCATGTCAATTGTAATAAGGCAACAAGGTTCCTATCAACCCATGTACATTTCAATTGGTAATACACAAATAGCTTTTAATCCTAGACAAGGTATACCTTTTCAAACACAAGGTTTTGACCCAAACATCGTGTGCCTTCCAAGACAAGAGAAGCAAGCACCTTATGACACAATCATCATGTACCCCTCAAGACAAGAGATCCAAACAAATTTTGAACCAAGACAAATGGCATTAACACAATCCAATGATTAATCACATCAATCTCATATGCACTTTATTGAAAATTTGATAGTCGAATTAGAGGAAGAAATTAAGTTTGTGGAACAAAAAATCTAAGTTGCTGAAAAGACTAGAAGAGATACAACCATACTCTGTAAATGTCTAGAAGATGATTTGGGTGAAATTAACATTAAAGCTCTCATTGAAAGATAAAAAATAGCAAGACTTCATTCACAACTAGATGAAGCACACGCCAAGCTCAATCAAACCCAATCCACTCATGTTCAAGAGAAAAAAAATTTCAACCAAGTCCCAGATCATGCTCAATTCAATCAAATTTTAAATCAAATGTATGCGATCAAATTTCAAATTAATCATTCAACCAAGTTTCAAATCAAAGTTTTCGACTAGAGCATGGTTATGATCCAATCTTTGTTTCAATGCAACCACATGTC
The DNA here is from genome assembly GCA_027943335.1 of Chamaecyparis obtusa. Classification (NCBI taxonomy): domain Eukaryota; kingdom Viridiplantae; phylum Streptophyta; class Pinopsida; order Cupressales; family Cupressaceae; genus Chamaecyparis; species Chamaecyparis obtusa. The sequence goes on from BSBK01003193.1 coordinate 582,180, forward strand.
TCTCAAATAATTTCACAACCTCTTGTGCCAATCATGCAAACAAGTCAAACAATACCAAGATCACAAACAAGTTTTCCTCGAAGAAAATTTCATGTTAATGAACAACCTTTTATGTCATCAAATCAAACAAGCTTTTCTCAGACAAGCACAAGTTCAAACTTATTAAGCATGATCAATGATAAACCTTTTGTGAGACATCTTCCATCAATGAATTCTTCACAAGTTGTAAACATTAATATGGTCTCACCAACAAGATCAACCAAGAAGAAGAAAAATTCCAAATCTAACTTTTTAAAAGATTTTCTTCAACAATTGGGTTTTATTTATGAAAATAATAATGCACCCATATCTAGCAATGGCCCATCCCAAAAAAATAACTTGGATGACATATATATTTCCTTTCAAGAAACATCTAGGTCCCCTTCCATCTCTTTATCCCCTAAATTTTCACAAGAGAAATTTCCTCCATCTCCCACTAGTAACATATCTAATGATGCAACCTTCAAAGGGCTATCCATAGAAAAAATTCAAGATAATCAATTTTTTGACACAATTCCCTTCCATGCTTCCAAGATGCTAGATCCAATGCCACAATTTCCTCTATCTCCACACAATCCTATTCAAAAAAGTCCTATTCAAATTTCATCTCCTTCATGTCAAAACATTGACCCTTTTCTAGAGTCACCCATACATATCCCAGGCCAAACCCCATGTCAAGAGGATGATCCAAAACAAAAAGAAATGAGTCCTAAAATAAATCAAGATCAAGATCCTAACAATGAAAAATCCTATCCAATTTTTGATCAAGATCCTATTTCCCTTGAGATTCATGATTATCCTATTATCCCTAAACTTTCTATGCAAGATGACCCCCCTCCATCTCAAGAGAATAATGTTTCTCCAAATCCCATTGACCTTTCACTTCCTAAGCACGATCATGTCCTCCTTTCCATGATTTTCAATGATCCCATTCCAAGTCAAGATCAAAGTATCCCTTCACCCTCATGTCCACAAGATCTCATCATCCCTTTGGAACCTCCTAAAAATCCATCCATATCTTTATCTCCATGTCCTAGTCCTCCAAATCCTCCATAAGATCCTGTCCTATTAAATGGACCTATCATTTCTTCTATCCTATTGCATGATCACATTATTCCTCCTGACCCCCTCATGATGTAGAAACATTTGTGAAAGTTGTTCATACATGTCAAATGAATTCATCCATTATAATATATTCCAATCCACTTTATGATCCTATTTTTTCTTTCATATCATGTCTACCTCAAAATGATGTCACATCTACCAGCAAGTCTCCTATTGGTCAAAAGCATCATCAAGTCAAAGAGTTCACCATTAAATAACAAAGTATATCAAAACCATTACATGTCAAATTTTTTTTTGAAGGTCATGACCTTAGTCATAAAGCTCATTATCAAGGCGTTGGTATCCCTTCAAAACCTAAATCCAAATATATAACTCCTCCTTCACCCCTTCCATCCATTTTAGGTCCATATATTCCTCCATCCACTAGTTCACAATCCACTTACCCTTTCCCACATGCAAGTCAACAAAGTCACACATCTTTGAGAACCTCCCACCCATCTGAAAAGGCTCCATTTCATTCATATCCATCCACGAATCCCCTTCATTTTACAAGCAATTTGGAAGCCAATAATAAAGTGCAAAAGTCAAGAAATCCACATGCATTCAAGGATCAACATGTCCAATCAAAGAAAAATATGATCCAAAAAGAAAAATAAATTTAAAAAAGGCCACAAAGGCCCATTAAGAAAAAAGAAAATTCAAAATAAATATGGGTTCCTAAATCTCTTTTGCACACAATGCAATCAAAGGACCCACAAAAGAGTAAAAAATCAAAATCCATGTGGATTCCTAAGAAGCTCCTTGAAGCATAGAGTCCTAAACAAGAATCAAAGTTGGCATCCAAAATTGCTATCCTCCCATCTAAAAGCCTTCCATCTTCCAAATCTATTTTGGGTCCTTTTGTCCCAAAATCCATATCCACTCCTCCATCAAGTCCAACATCTCATTTTCCTCCATCACCCCATCGCCCCATCACCCCTCAAGGTGTGTGCCAATGTTGTTCTTGAATCCATTTCAATCCACTCAAAATCAAGCCCTCTTCCACTCCATTTTCCAACACCTCCTTTCTAGCCTTTGATCCAACCTATCCATTCATTTACATAATCCTTATCATTACCCTACCAACATCATTGAGCATACTATCATTAGTCATGGTCCATTATTACATGTCCTTTTCAAGAGAATTATCCAAAGAAAAAGGGTCTTGATTCCTTTTTCCCTGTCATGTCATGTGTCCATCATCTTCCAAAAATGTCAAAAATACAAAAAAAAGAAAAAAGAAAAAAGAAAACAAAAAGTTGCCTTGATGAAAACTTGGCAAACAGGTGTCTTGGTAACACACACAAAAAATAAAGAGAAATAATTTTGTCCAATAGTGAAAACTTGGCAAACAGGTGTCATGTGTAATTTATGAACTTCTTGCATTCCATACTTGGGGGAAGATTTTTGTTGATACATCCATATCATGTTATACCCCTTATCATTTTCCCCCATTATCCTTATAATCTCCTATGTCATCCTATTTCCTTCCATATCCTTTATCCTATCAACTTCCATATTCCCTTTTTCCCAACTTTTATCTCGACAAGGTTACAAATCCTCCTAAAAGCATTACATGTCATATTGCTTATCATATCCCCATCCCTTTGTTCCATATCACCTATCTTATAGATTCCTTTAGTCCATTACCCTTGTCTCCTATTGATCTTGCTTTCCCGGTCCATATCCTAGCATTATCATGTCCCAATCCCTATCTTGATCTTGATGAAAATAAGAACATTAAAAATGCAAAACATATTTCAAAAATATCTTGACATGTCTAGTCCTATGCGTCGCATGCCATCCAGTGCCAACAGTCCCAATATCCTATCACTGTCATGTCCAATCCCTCTGCTTGGTAGAAACATGTCTTTCCATTCTTTGGATAGTCCTTGACAACCCAAACAAATCTTCAGTGACATAATCAACAACCCTTTGGCCTTCATCCATCTACCAACCTATCCATTAATCCATAATGTCCTTGCCTTGCTAGACACTGGGGGCAATTCTTACCTATAAATATCCTTAATGATCTTGAAAAAAATCCTAAAAATTCAAGTATGAAGCTGAAAAAAATCCTAAAAATTCAAATATGAAGCTAAAAAAATCTTAAAAATTCAAATATGAAGTTGAAAAAATCCTAAAAATTCAAATATGAACCTGAAAAAAACCAAACAAAATTTCAAAATGTCTTGAAAAATTTAATAAAAATTTCAAAATGTCCTGAACAAATCACTAAAAAATCAAATAATGTCTTGAAAAATTTGTAAAAGTTCCAAAATTCTAAAAATTGTAAAATGTCTTGGAAAAAGAAAAAAAAATCATTTTCAAAATCCTAAAAAATCAAATCCTTCAAAAAATGTGCAACAAACTTGTACATAATCATTTTGTATGCTTTCAATAAATTATCCTTTGTGGCAAGACAAACATTTCGGCATACACAATCTGAAAACTTTTTAAACATGGTGTTTAATAAAATCACGCATTAACAGACAAACTATCCAATCTAGTCAGCAATCAATCAGATCAAACTTGTCCTATCAATCAATCAACATCAATTTGTCATTTTATCAAATCTATCACTTGTCTTATACAAGGTGTTGTATACTCAAAACCGGGTAGTATCTATCTTAGACGGGGTACTTCATTCCTGAAACCAAACACTATCATTATCAATCAAAAACAAAAACTATCAATTTTGACAACAAGATTAGATTGTTTGTTGGCTTGCTTGGTTTACTGAGTCTTATCTTTTATTGATTTATCTCTTTTTATTTTTTATTTTGTCTTCTTCTTGTTGGATGATCTCATGAAATTTTGTGGCATTTCATTAATATGCGTTAGGAAAGATGAAATCATTCTCTGTCTGCATTGTGTTTGTTTCATGCAAAGGGATTGCATTATAATCTTGGCTTTTTGTGCCATGGTGTGACACATCCAGTTTGCCATATCAAATAAAGCTCTTATGATATAAAGTGCACTTATGAAAGCAATTTTCATCATTACTAACATTTTCTCCATCTAATTTTAGCCTTTACTAACATTCCTTCCATTAATCCTTGTAATCATTCTCTTTTTGAAAAATTATCCTCTAATCAATTTTTGCCCAATTTTTTGAGGGGGCATCCTACCTCCCTTTTGTCGATCCACTGGGGCATGATCTTTATTTTTCTTTGAAGCAATGCTCATAATCGCATTGTCTCAAAGAGGGGCAAAATGTAGACACTAAAAAATGGTCCACACATGTATCCCCCTTTTCTTAACATGTCTTCAATGTCTAATTTTCATCCCTAATTCACCAATATTTCTCCTTGATTTTTCCTCATTTTTGACCTAGTTAATCTCTTTTGAAATCCATTCAAGTCATTATCAAAATTATTAGAATCATCAAAATCGATCTTTTGCCTCATCAAAGTCATCAATTTGGTCAAATCAATTAATTTGTCTTCTTTAGGGGTAAATAACCCATAATTTATCCCTAAGTCTTAGCCTTGATAAATAAATTACATTTATTTATCCCGTTTTCTCGTAAGTTTCACAATTAATTAATTGGCTAATTATTTATTTATAGATTTTTCATAATTCCTAAATCCTAATTTCTATTTTGTGGGAATAAATAAATTTTAAAATTTAATAATTCCCTCCTTTTTCCAAATGATATTTTATCCCTTAATTTGTGCTTCACCCACTTTTCTAGCCACCACTTCCTCTTTTTTAGCCTCCACCTTCCCTTTTCCTTTTGTTATAAATTGTCATAGTTTATGACATTTTCCTTTTTCCCTTTTGAATTAATTGTCATAGTTTATGACGATTTTCCTTTTTTTCCTTTTCTCATATTTGTCATAGTTTATGACAATTTTCCCTTTTTAACTCAATAATTTCTAATTGTGCATTCAATTTGTCATAAGTTGCGATTAATTAATGACAAATTTCCTCTTTCAATTTTACCAATTTCTATAATATATGACAATTTCCATTTTGCACATCAATTTTCTTATTTTAAGATTTGGTCTTCAAATTCTATAAATTGAGATTATTTCTCTCTCTTTTAGTTTAACCACACTCCTAGTATTCTCATGCTATCATTTTGCTTTCAACATTTGTGCATATTTTGTCAAGATAAAGAGCTACATCAATCAACTTCAATAGAGAAGGAGAACATAGGAGCTATACTTGAAAGAGGGTTTTGTTTGTTTAATTTCCTTTATATTTCAAGTGGCTTTTATGGTAGATTAGATTGGCTTGCATATATTTTTTTAATGAGATTTGTGGTTCTCTCATTTATGCTTTCTATGCCTTTTTCTAGTCTTACAATATCATACTCTGAATGATATGGCAACTCAATATAAATCAGAAAATCAATTGCTTGACATCAATGCCAAGATAATAATTGATCTAATCTTTTTACTATATTGTATACCTCTGATCTTAGTTTATCTTCATCATCTTCGCCATTAGTTATAGTAACAATCTCCCTCTTTGGAATTGATGACAACACTCATTGTACTATCAATTGATGATGACAACACTTACTGATTTGTCTATTTCCTTTAATCCCTCTGAGCTTTATCTTCTTTTCTTGATCTCCCTTTGTACATATTCTACCTCTATCAGTTGTAGACTTCAATAGAAATCTTCTCCTTCAATAGGTCTTCTTCCTCTTAGCAATCTTCTCCCTCTTTGACAATAATTAAAAAGGCACATACTCCTGAAAACTTTGTTCAGGAAGTTGTTGGAAATTGCAATTAAAGCAATTGTTGTATTTTCATTGATGTCAAACTTTAATTGGTAAGATAGTTGCTATCTAAGAAAGTACTATATCTATTGATTGATGAGAAGGATTAGGGAAAGGGTGATAACAATAGAACCTAGAGAAAGGTTGAGTTATTTGATACTTCAATGAGTACTTGATTATGTGGCACAATGATAAGATAATGTATTGTTTATCTAAGTAAGAAGAAAGACTAAACAAGTAGGCTTAACTGAGCAAAAGTGAAAAAATTTAGTTTAAGTCAAGTGATGTTTGTGTCGATTGAGCTAGTATGTGCCGAGTAAATTTAGTGTTGACTAAACATCAGTTTATTGCCGAGTGACAACATTAGCTGAGGGAGACAGTTTGAAGAGAAGATCAAGCTACACAGTGATGACCGAGGAGTTGAACATAGTATTGATCAAGTGTTAGTAATTTACATTTGAGGAAGAATTTAGATTCCTAGCTGACTTAGTTGAATTCTTGGATTATATAAATCATGTTGACTTTATTAATTGAGTGTATGGAGCATTTAATGCATGATAAACCATTTTATTGTGATTTCAATAAAGAGATTGAAGATGTTTCTAGAAGGATGGATGAAGAACATGAATGTTGGAAGGATTCGATGAATCCGACCTAAACCAAAGATCTATGGATGAGATTAAGCAACAAAACATGGATCTACCTATTGAAGAGGTATAAAGGAAAACCTAAGTGTGAGGTTGAAGAAGGATGCTGGAGTTGTTGATGTTATTGACTGATAAGTCTAAGAAGAAAGGCTGAAGGTGAAGGAGTTGATCAAAGTTGTGATTTCTTAAAGTGAATTCTGAGCAGATCAGTGATGGAGATGGAAATAGAACTCAGTTAGTAAGCCAACATATATGTGCGAATTGGATCTATTATTTGCAAAGTGAGTTGTATATTTTTAGATCAGATAGTACTGCTACTTTCTAACCATTGTATCAGTCTAAATCCTTTAATCAAGGTTGACCTAACAATCATTATTTAAATCCTTTAATCAAGGTTGCATTCTGATGGAATGTACTTAAGTCCTCTAACAAGGCTCACTCCTAACAGGGTGGTTGAAGTCCTTTAATAGGGTAACACCTAACAGTGTGTTTGTAAACTTTTGAAAAGGTTGGCTTTTCACAGAGCTCACTTTAGAAGAGTGAAAATATCAGTAACATGTTACAAAGTGGTTTTTCCCAAATTGTGTTTCCACTATAAATCTTGGTGTCATACTTGTGTGAATGTTTTGGTGTGAACATTTTTATGTTTTGCAAGTTAAATATTGTTGGATAGTGGACTGCATTGTTATATGTTTTTGGCATACATTCTTTAATGACCGAGTAGTGTTGGTGATTAGACCTAAGATTGTTCAAGTATTTAAAAGTTCAATTGATACATTTGGACCTGAGAACAATTGATTCACCCCCTCTCTATTGTTCTAAACCATATTAACAATTGGTATCAGAGTTGTTGGTGCTTACATAGAACAAGTTTAAAGGTACTTGAAGAAAATGATCAAGATGTATAAAAAGGAGATACTAAAGTTGAATAAGGAGAACTTCCCTGCATGGAAGAGTCTGATGAAACTGCATCTAGCTGGTATAGGTGACTCAATGAAATATTATGTTGAACATGACTATGTTACACCTACTGCACCTTTGACTATTGAGGAGATGAGGGCTAAATAGGAACACAACCAAGCAATGTTGGAGATTGCATCTGCCTTAACCTATCCCAAATTTGAAGACATTAAAGATTGCACAAATGCAAAGAAAATGTGGGACACTCTTGCAAATATCTATGGTGGTGATGCAAATGTACTAAGGGAAAAAGCTAAAAGCTTGAGAGGTAAGTTTGGTGAAATGAAAATGCAAGAAGGTGAAAACATTGCTCAATATTGTGGTAGAATTAAGGAGGTAGTAAATGCTATTAGAGGAGCTAATGGAACAATTGATGATGAAACTGTTATTGGAAAGATATTGAGAACTTTTCTTCCTATATATGCCATTAGAATTTCAGCAATTCAAGAATCTAGATGTAACCCTGGTAATGTTCTAACACTGGAAAGTCTTGTTCGTAAGCTTATTGCTTTTGAGCTTTCTAACTATGATAACTATACTATTGTCAATGTTGAATCTACATTCAAGTCACAAATGGTTTTGCATAAGTCTAAGAGGGAAAAAGAAAAATGTATCAGTGATGGTGAAAGTGATAGTGACACTTTTGATGAGGAACTAGAGGATCTTGAAGCTCTTATGGCCAGAAGATTGAAAAGAGGAAAAAACAAATATAAAGGTAAACTTCCTATCATATATTTTTCATGTAACAAAGTTGGCCATATAGCTACAAGATGTCCTGATAGGAATGACAAGGATGAGGAAAGAGAAAGCAAGTACAAGGATAAGAGAGAAAACAAAGGTTAACAAAGGTACAAGGACTACAAGGATAAAGGTAATAAATCCTGTTATATTGCTAAAGAAGAAAATGACACTAATAATGATGATTATGAAATTAAAGTAGTTTATGTTGCTATGAAAGATGATTCTGATGAAGATGAGAAAATTGCTCTTATTTCTTATGTGAGAAAAGGTGATAAATGGATTATTGATAGTGGTTGCTCACATCACATGACTGGTGACAAAAGTAAATTTAAAACCCTAGATCATTACAAAGGTAGAAGTGTTAAGTTTGGTAATGATGCACCATGTCCTGTAAAGGGTAAAGGATTAATTAAGCTAAATGATAAGATCACTTGTGAAAATTCTTATTGGGTTGAAGGTCTTAACTATAATTTTTTAAGTGTTGCACAACTTAATAGCACTAGTTACCGAGTGGAGTTTCCTCACAGAAAGGCTAAAATATTTGATGCCACTAGTGAACTAATTGGAAGTGGAGAACATACTAGAAGTAATTTATTCTATCTAGATCTATCTGAAGAGAAATGCTTGATTGCATAATTTGATAATGTATGGTTATGGCATAAGAGGCTATGTTATGTTAACTTTGAAAATCTGGTAAATATTAGTAAAAAGAAGAAAGTTAGAGGTTTGCAGAGATTGAAGAAACTTGATAATTTGATGTGCAAACAATTTCAGTTGGGTAAAATGACAAAGTCTAGTTTCAAGAGAAAGAATTTTACATCTGAAAATGCTTTAGATCTGGTTCATATTGACCTTTGTGGACCTATGGGTGTACAAAGCTACTGTGGTGTTAAATACTTTATTTAGTTTGTTGATGATTACACTAGGATGATGACTGTAATGTTTTTAAAAGAAAAATATGATGCATTTCAGTTGTTTAAGTGGCATTTGGATAAGGTTGAAAAAGAAATAGGTAGAAACCTAAAATGTTTGAGATCTAACCAAGGTGGAGAGTTTATATCAAATGAGTTCAATCTGTTCTGCAATGATAGAGCAATCAAGAGACAAATGTCTACACCTAGAACACCTCCATAGAATGGTATATCTAAGAGAAGAAATAGATCTATCATGGATTGTGCAAGGACACTAATGATTGAAAAAATGTTGCACAAAAGTACTGGAAAGAAGCTATAAGTACAATTGTTTATACCTTAAACTGAGTACAAATAAAAAAAGGTACAAATGTTACACCTTATGAATTATGGCATGGTTATGCACCTAATGTAAAATACTTTAGAATCTTTGGGAGAAAATGCTATATATTAAAAGATAATAGGAATGGAAAGTTTGATGCAAAAAGTGATGAGGGCATATTTTGCAAAGTGTAAAGCTTACAAGTGTTTGAACACTAACACTAACAAAATTGTGGAAAGTGTAAATATGAAAGTTGACGAATATGTAGAGAAAAATGAACAGGAAAGTAAAAGAGAACCTGAAGATTATAGATCTTTTGTCTATATAGAAGAAGGAGAGGTGAGTAACACACTTGCACCTGATGCAAAGTCACGAGTAAGAAATGCCGAGCATCAAGAAGATACTGTCGAGCATCAGGAGGATACTGCCGAGCATTAGGAGGATGCTGCCAAGCATCAGGAGGATGTTTCTGAACATCAGGAAGAGGTTGCTGACCAATTAGAGACTTAATCTGATAATCTTACTGATGTACCTAAAGAGCAAGGAGAAAATAAATCTAAACCTACTTTGGCATAGTATGTAAGAAGACATCACAAGCCTGAGAAAATCATTGGAGATAAAGAAATTGGAGTTTTGACCAGAAGCAAGTTGCAAGATCCTACATGTTTATTGTGTGAGTTTGAGCCTAAGACAACAAGGGAGGCATTAGAAAATTGATGCAGGAGCATCCTGGGTGTAAGAGCAATCTTGCATCACCCAAAAATATTTATGTTTTTATATTCAATAAGGGCTATCTTGTGCAGAGTTGTTATTTATGAAAATCTTGCTATTTTTAGTAAGTTGGTCTTACAATCTTGGAATGTTCTAATTTTACATATGGAGGTTCATCTCAGTCATATCAGCCTACCAGCAAAGTTTCATGGCTAGATCAGGTCTAGTTTTGAAGATATTGAAGATTTTCGGTATTGGTAGCAGGGTATAGAAACTTCGAACTCAGTTTTGAAGGCTTTAGAGGCCCCGAATGAGGTCAAAAATTTGGGTGATGGGTGCTTTGCGTGGGTCAAGCCTGTAGAGCGCTTCGTGGAATTTCTAGAATGGGGTTATAATAGCCAATCGGGTCAACGGGTGATGACTTATGGTCTTCGGAAGTTGGGTCACCTGAAATGGCAGAAAATAATTTTTCTTTAAAATTTCTATTTGGGTTTCAAAACTTATTTTGAGCCGAATTTGATGTAATAAATTGTAAAATAAAATAATTCTAACTTTGGTCAGCCCTAAGGGCTAAATTTCTAGAACCTTCTCAGGCGGTGGAAATTGCCTATATAAAGAAGGCACGTAGTGTTGTCTAGGGCAATTCTGGGTAGTAGATCTGGGTATTGATTCAAGGCTTTGTCCTACAGAATATGGTAAGGGAATGCCCATGTGGCTTTGCATATTGTAATTCAGAAAGTTTGTAATTCCACATTTATGGAGATAATAAGAAGCCAATTTTCTGTTCTTGCATATTATTGTTGTTGTTTCTCTATTTTTGTTGTGTTTGTGGTATTAAGGGGAGCACCCTTCATCAAGTGGTATCAGAGTAGGAGTTCTTGAGTGTGTAAACAGACCACTAACTGTGAGGCAGTTTGCACCAGGACCGTGGTTAGGGTTTCAGCGCGCATCATGAAAATGCCTCCATGAAGAGAACGTGGCTGAAGAGCTGGTGCTGTGACACCTGAGGTTAGAGAGCTACAGAGACAAGTGCGAGCATTGTAAGAAGAGATTCATAGAGGAATGAATCTTAATATCAGAGATAAAAGCGAGGATGAATCTGAAGAAGAATATCAAGAAGGAGAAGCTGAAATTGTGAACCAGGAGGAAGAAAGACTTTTTCGGACGATTTCCAAGATTGGGAAAAGACCTAAGATTGAGGTTCCTACATTTTTTGGAAATCTTAACCCAGAGGAATTGATCGACTGGATCAATGACTGTGAAGAATATTTTGAGTATGAAGATGTTGAGGATCCTGATAGGGTCAAATTTGCGAAGGCTAGATTGAAAGGTCATGCGAAGATCTGGTGGCAAGAAATTCAATTGGAGAAAAATAGGAGAGGAAAAGATAAAATCACAAGATGAGATCAAATGGTGGATAAATTGAGGCTACAATTCATTCCTGTTGATTATGAGCTTGACCTACTAAAAAAAATGCAAAGTTTGAAGCAAGCAGGAAGATCTATTCAGGAGTATACAAAGGAGTTCTATCGACTCCTCATCAGAACAGGCCACGCAGAAGCTGATAAGGAGAAAGTTGTCCAATACCTTAATGGGTTAAGGCCAAGCATTCAAGAGGAGTTGAATTTGGTTCGAATGAAAAATATTGAGGAGGCATACCAGTTTGCCCTAAAAGTAGAGGAAATAATTCCAATCATTTCCAGGATCAGAGGAATAGAGATCAGAGAGGAAGAGGAAGAGGACAAGGGTCTGGAAGAGGAGGCATCCGTGGAACATGTTTTCACTATGGAGAAGAAGGTCATAGGGTATTTGAATGTCCTCAGCGCCAAGGTAGAACAGACAGGAGAAATGAAGGCCAGACCAGAGTTGCACATGTAGATGAAGATGCTAGATCATCAAATTCTGAAGATGCTGAAAGAGGAGAAACGCTAATTAACAGAAGAGTCTTGCTGAGTGGTGAGAACGAACCTGAACAAAAGAGGAGCCTGTTTCACACTCGATGCAAGTGTGAGGGTAAATGCTATGATGTGATTATCGATAGTGGAAGCACTGACAATTTGGTGTCAGAAGAGATGGTGACAAAGTTGAAGCTCAAGAGATAGAAACACCCACATCCATATCGGATTGCCTGGGTGCAGGATGACCACAAGGTCATGGTCAGTGAATAGTGCCTGGTAAAGTTCAAGATTGGCAGGTACCAAGATGAGGTACTATGTGATATCATCTCTATGGATGCATGTCATATGTTGTTGGGTAGACCATGGCAGTTTGACAGATGTGCTGTACACGATGGTCGTGCGAATACTTATTCCCTAACAAAGGATGGAGTGCGACATAAGCTAAAGCCATTGAAGGAGACTGAAGAAAAGGTATGTGGTAATGCAATAATAAATTTTGTTGATGGAAAAAAATTCTTTGATGGTATGAGGCATGAGCATGTGTGTTTTGCTTTAATTCCAACAGTTGGTAAAGAAGAAGTAGAGGATGTACTTGTAGAGGTTGCAGATTTGTTGAATAAGTTTTAGGATATTGTATCTGATAATGTACCTGATAGATTACCACCGGTAAGGAAGATCAGTCATTAGATGGATTTGATTCCAGAAGCTAGTTTGCCAAACAAGGTAGCACACAGAATGACACCAGTAGAAAGTGAAGAGTTGAACAGGCAAGTACATGAGTTATTGTAGAAGGGGTTGATTCGAGAGAGTCTGAGTCCCTGTGCTGTACTAGTGGTATTAGCACTAAAGAAGAATGGATAATGGAGGATGTGTACAGATTCCAGAGCAATAAACAAGATCACAATTAAGTATAGGTTTCCATTGCCATGAATGGATGATATTATGGACTGTTTGAGTGGAGCTATGTATTTCTCAAAGATAGATCTGAAGAGTGGATATCACTAGATTCAGATCAGAGAAGGAGATGAATGGAACACTGCCTTCAAGACAAAGGAAGGACTGTATGAGTGGTTAGTCATGCCTTTTGGGCTAACCAATGCATTGAGCACTTTCATGCGACTCATGAACGAGGTTCTGAAAGAATTTCTGGGTAAGTTTGTCATTGTTTACCTAGATGATATTTTGATCTTTAGCAAGACATTGGAGGAGCATATGATGCATATTTGTATGGTGTTTAAGAAGCTAAGAGATGAGAAATTGTTGATTAATTTGAAGAAGTGCAGTTTTGTGAAGAAAGAGTTAGTGTATTTGAGATTTGTAGTTTCAGCAGAAGGTCTAAAAATGGACCCAGAGAAGGTACATGCTATCCTTGAATGGCCTACTCCAAGGAGTGCTACTGAGGAAAGATATTTTCATGGTTTGGCTAGCTTTTACAAAAAAGTTTATCAAAAATTTTAGCAGTATTTGTGGACCTTTGACTGAAACAATGAGAGGGGATAGAAAAGAGTTTAAGTGGACTAATGGGGCAGAAAAGAGTTTTCAATTGTTGAAACAAAAAGTTATAGAACAACCTATTTTAGCACTTTCAGATTTTAATAAGGTGTTTCAAGTAGATTGTGATGCTAGTGGTACTGCAATAGGAGCTGTTATGAGCCAAGAAGGTAAACCTGTTGCTTATTTCAGTGAGAAGTTAAATGATGCCAAAAGAAAATATTCTGTTTATGATCAGGAATTTTATGCTATAGTTCAGGCATTGAAAAAGTGGAGGCACTATCTGCTTCCTAAGGAGTTTGTTTTGTATACTGATCATCAAGCTTTGCAATATTTGAATAGTCAAAGAAAGTTGAATCAGAGGCATTTGAAATGGGTTGAGTTTTTGCAAAGTTATACATTTGTTTTGAAACACAGGAGTGGAAAGTCTAACAGGGTTGTGGATGTTCTTAGTAGAAGGCAACTATTGCTGACAGAAATACAGATTGAAGTGGTTGGGTTCAAGGAACTCAAGAATTTGTATCCAGAGGATCCTAATTTTGGTGAAGCTTGGAAAGCTTGTACAGAACCTGTTACTCTAGACAGGACGAAATGGCTAGATTTTATCATCCAAGATGATATGCTATTCAGAGGGAGTCAGTTGTGCATTCCACAAAGTTCTATGAGGGAGAATCTCATCAAGGAGAAGCATAGTGGAGGATTGGATGGATATTTTGGTCGTGATAAAATCCTTGCTTTGGTTGGTGAGAATTATTATTGGCCACAATTGCAGCAAGATGTGAAGAAGTTTGTACAGGGTTGCAGAGTATGTCAGATGGTGAAAGGAGTGAAGTAGAATATAGGGTTGTATCAGCCATTACCTATACCAGAGAAGCTTTGGGAGGATATCAGTATGGACTTTGTTCTTGGTTTACCGAGGACACAGCGGGGACATGATTCAATTTTTGTAGTAGTTGACAAATTTTTGAAGATGGCACATTTCATTCCCTGCAAGAAGACTAATGATGCTGTTCATGTAGCATAATTGTTTTTTAGAGAAGTGGTGAGACTACATGGTTTACCAAAGACCATAGTTTCAGATCGAGATACTAGGTTTGTTGGATATTTCTGGCGGACATTATGGAAGAAGTTGATGACAGATTTGAAGTTCAGTTCATCACATCATCCACAGACTGATGGACAGACAGAGGTGGTGAATAGAAGTTTGGGAAATCTACTGAGATGTTTGGTTGGAGATAAGCCAACAGGATGGGATTTGATTTTACCACAGGCAAAATTTGCATACAATAATTTTGTCAACAGGAGCACTGGTAAATCACCATTCCAGATTGTATATGGAAGTAGTCCAAGAAATGCATTTTAATTGAGAAAGATAGATAAAGGAGAAATAAGTAGTGCTGAAGCTGAGAATTTTGCAGAACACCTGAAGAACATCCGCGAGGAGGTGAGGAAGCATATTACCAAGATGAATGCATAGTATAAGGCTAAGGCAGATGAGAAAATGAGGCATAAGGAATTTCAGGTTGGAGATGAAGTCATGATTCATTTGCGGAAGGAGCAATTTCTGGTTGGTACATATAACAAGTTGAAAATGAAGAAGTTTGGGCCATGTAAGATACTGAAGAAGCATGATTCAGGAAATGCATATGAGGTAGACTTGCCTAGTGAGGTGAATATTTCACCAGTGTTTAACATTTCAGATTTGACAGAGTATCATGAAGGAGGTGTTGAAGATGAGGTTGCAGCAGCACAGTGGAGTATTCCAGCAACCAGTTCAAATATCAATGAGATTGAAGACATACTGGACAGTCGTGTTGGCAGAAGCACAAGGAACAGGACATATGAAGAGTATTTGGTCAAATGGAAAGGATGACCTATTGAAGATTCATCATGGCTAACAAAGGAGGAGGTTAACCATCTTGGTTTTCCTCTATACACCTGAGTCATGACAGGGTCACTTCTCAAATTACCCCAGGTGTCTGATGCAGGAGCATCCTGGGTGTAAGAGCAATCTTGCATCACCCAAAAATATTTATGTTTTTGTATTCAATAAGGGCTATCTTGTGCAGAGTTGTTATTTATGGAAACTTGCTATTTTTAGTAAGTTGGTCTTACGATCTCAGAATGTTCTAATTTTACATATGGAGGTTCATCTCAGTCATATCAGCTTGCCAGCAAAGTTTCATGGCTAGATCGGGTCTAGTTTTGAAGATATTGAAGATTTTCGGTATTGGCAGCAGGGTACAGAAACTTTGAACTCAGTTTTGAAGGCTTTAGAGGCCCTGAATGAGGTCAAAAATTTGGGTGATGAGCACTTTGCATGGGTCAAGCCTGTAGAGCGCTTCGTGGCATTTTCAGAATGGGGTTATAATAGCCAATCGGGTCAACGGGTGATGACTTATGATCTTCGGAAGTTGGGTCACCTGAAATGGCGGAAAATAATTTTTTTTCAAACTTTCTGTTTGGGTTTCAAAACTCATTTTGAGCCGACTTTGATGTAATAAATTGTAAAATAAAATAATTCTAAGTTTGGTCAGCCCTAAGGGCTAAATTTCTAGAACCTTCTCGGGTGGTGGAAATTGCCTATATAAAGAAGGCCCGTAGTGTTGTCTAGGGCAGTTCTGGGTAGTAGATCTGAGTATTGATTCAAGGCTTTTTCCTACAGAATATGGTAAGGGAATGCCCATGTGGCTTTGCATATTGTAATTCAGAAAGTTTGTAATTCCACATTTGTGGAGATAATAAGAAGCCAATTTTCTATTCTTGCATATTATTGTTGTTGTTTCTCTATTTCTGTTATGTGTTTGTGGTATTAAGGGGAGCACCCTTCATCAAAAATGAAGACTGGATTCAAGCTATGAATGAGGAAATAGACCAAATAGAAAAGAATGATACTTGGACTCTGATGCCAAGACCAAAAAATAGAAATGTCATTGGAACAAAATGGGTATTCAGAAACAAGCTTAATGAACATGGAAAAATCACAAGGAATAAAGCAAGGCCTGTATGCAAGGGTTATGCACAAGAAGAAGGAATAGACCATGGGGAGACATTTACCCCTGTAGCAAGATTAGGAGTGAGAACTCTACTTGCATATGCTTCTTATAGAGATTTCAAGGTATACCAAATGGATGTTAAGTCTACATTTTTGAATGGTATATTAGAAGAAGAAGAAGTGTACATTGAGAAACTTGAAGGATTTGTTGATCCAAACAAGAGAAATATGGTTTGCAAGCTGAACAAGGTACTGTATGGATTGAAGCAAGTCCCCAGAGCATGGTATGAGAGGCTACACAATTACTTGATACAGATTAGATTTTCAAGGACAAATGACAACAATAATCTGTACATGAAAGATGAAGAAGGTAAAGGGATTTTGTTAGCTAAATTTTTTGTAGATGATATCATATTTGGAGGACAAGATGGCTTGTGTAAGAAATTTTTAAATGAGATGCAAACTGAGTTTGAGATGTCTATGTTTGGTGAGATAAAATTCTTTGTTGGTTTGCAAGTCTATCTGATGGAAAAAGGGTATTTTTATCACACAATCTAAATATGTCAAAGAGATACTGAAAACCTTTGGTATGGAGGATTCAAGGCCAGTAAGTACTCCCATGGCTAATGGACAAAAACTGTCTAAAAATAATGATACTGTTGAAGTAAACCAAACTTTGTATAGATCCATGATTGGAAAGCTGCAATATGTTGTTCACAACAGACTAGATATAACTCTAGCAGTTGGGATTGTGGCAAGATTCTCTACCAATTCTAAGGAAAGTCATATGATGGCTATGAAGAGAATATTGAGATATTTGAAAGGGACAATAGACTATGGATTGTATTACAAGAAGCATGAGAAATTTGAACTGAGAGTCTACACTAATGCAGATTGGGTAGGAAATGTTGATGACAAAAAAATTACTAGTGGTGGAGATTTCTTTCTTGGATAGAGATTAGTTTCCTGGACAAGCAAGAAACAAAATTGCATTTCCCAATCTATAGCCGAAGATGAGTATGTAGCAGCTATAGTGAACTATTCAAATCTGGTATGGATTAAGCAATTGTTGAAAGGCATGAAAGAGGAGATCATTGAACTAGTTGTCATATACTGTAACAATACAAGTGCTATCAACATATCAAAGAATCCAGTGATGCACCCAAAGACCAAACACATTGCTATCAAGTATCATTACTTGAGGGAATTGGTACAAGATAAAGAGGTGATAATGGAATATGTGAATACAAAGGAACAACTAGCAAACATATTCACAAAAGTTTTACCTAAGGATGCTCATGAATATCTTAGAGGTGAATTAGGGGTGCTTCCCCTAACTGAGGCTTCCTAGTCAAGCTAGGAGCACTGCATCAAATGTGCTACATAGAGTATTTGACAAATTGATGCAGAAAAGATCACACTTTAGGAGTGGCCTAGAGTTGTGAAAAGTATAAAAAAGCTAATAATAAGTCATAAGAAAGATGACAGAGGGAGAAATATTATTACCGAACTGACAAGATGACATCTACATCTGAAAGATGCAAGTTCTAGATACTGCTTTGACATTATTGTCAAAGAGGGAGAGATTCAGATGAAAACACATAAAAGAGGAAGTAATTCAGAGAATCAAAAGAAAAGAGACACACAAAAGATTTAGAGGGAGTAACTGTGTAGATGGTCAAGCAAGCTAGGCTAAGGGATTTAGAATCAAAATGAAGCTAAGGATATTACAAATGTTTCTGATGAAATGACAAAATTTTGGATAGGTTGGTGAATCATGTGTTATTCATATGGTGTTGCCATCAATGCCAAAGAGGGAGATAGTTGGAAACTCCAATTGAAGCAATTGTTGTATTGTCATTGATGTCAAACCTTAACTAGAAAGACAATTTCTATCTAAGAAAGTACTATATCTATTGATTGATGAGAAGGATTAGGGCAAGGCTGATAACAATAAAATTTAGAGACAGGTTGAGTTATTTGATACTTCAATGAGTACTTGATTATGTGGCACAATGATAAGATAATATATTATTTATCTAAGTAAGAAGCAAGACTGAACAAGTAGGCTTAACCAAGCAAAAGTGAAGAAATCTAGTTTAAGCCGAGTGATATTTGTGTCAACCGAGCTAGTATATGTCGAGTAAATTTAGTGTTAACCGAACATCAATTTATTTTCGAGTGACAACATTAGCTGAGGAGATAGTTTGAAGAGATGATTGAGCTACATAGTGATGACCGAGGAGTTGAACACAGTATTGACCGAGCATCAGTAATTTACATTTGAGGAAGAATTCAGATTCCTAGATGGCTTAGTTGAATTCTTGGATTATGTAAATCATGTTGACTTTATTAATTGAGTGTATGGAGAATTTAATTCATGGTAAACCATTTTATTGTGATTTCAATAAAGAGATTGTAGATGTTTCTAGAAGGATGGATGAAGAACATGAATGTTGGAAGGATTTGATGAATCCAACCTAAACCTAAGATCTACGGATGAGATTAAGTAGAAAAATATGGATCTACCTATTGAAGAGGTATAAAGGAAAACCTAAGTGTGAGGTTAAAGAAGGATGCTAGAGTTGTTGATGTTATTGATTGATAAGTCTAAGTAGAAAGGCTGAATGTGAAGAAGTTGATTAGAGTTGTGATTTCTTGAAGTAAATTCTAAACAGATCAGTGATGGAGATGGAAATGGAACTTAGTCAGTAAGCCATCATATATGTGTGAATTGGACCTATTATTTGCAAAGAGAGTTATATGTTTTTTAGATCAGATAATACTACTTTCTAACCATTGTATCAGTCTAAATCCTTTAATCAAGGTTGACCTAACAGTCATTGTTTAAATCCTTTAATCAAGGTTGCATTCTAATGGAATGTACTTAAGTCCTCTAACAAGGCTCACTCCTAATAGGATGGTTGAAATCTTTTAATAGGGTCACACCTGGCAGTGTGTTTGTAAACTTTTGACATGGTTGTCTTTTCACAGAGCTCACTTCAAAAGAGTGAAAATATTAGTAACATGTTACAAAGCGGTTTTTCCCAAATTGGTTTCCACAATAAATCCTGGTGTCATACTTGTGTGAATGTTTTGGTGTGAACATTTCTATGTTTTGCAAGTTAAATACTATTGGATAGTGGACTACATTGTTATATGTTTCTGACATACATTCTTTAATGACCGAGTAGTGTTGGTGATTATATCTAAGATTGTTGAAGTATTTAAAAGTTCAATCGATACATCTGGACTTGAGAACAACTAATTCAACCCCCCTCTCTATTGTTCTAAATCATATTAACATAAGTGACTCATACCTTAAATGTATTGATTTCTCATTGTAGACATAAACATCTTTCACAACTTTAGGCATCACCCTAAGAGTGAACACTAGCATCAACTCACAAAATAGATATTCTAATAAAACTTTGAATTGATGCAACATGCATCTTGTCTTAGTGAAAATTGGATAGGGGAAGAACCCCTAATTTACCTCAGAGATACTCAAAAGCATCCTTTGGTAGTGGTTTGGTAAATATATCAGCTATCTGCTCCTTTGAATTCACATATTCCAATATCACATGCTTGTCTTGAACTTGTTCTCTCAAGTAATGATATTTGATAGAAATGTGCTTTGTCTTTGAATGCATCACTGAATACTTTGATATGTTAATAAACTAGTATTATTGCAGTAAATAGTAACTAGATCAATAATATCCTCTTCCATACCTTCAAGTAATTGTTTGATCCACACAATTTTTGAACAATTCATATCTATAGCAACATACTTAGCTTCGGTAGTAGAATGTGAAATACAACTCTATTTCTTGCTTAACCATGTCATTAACCTTTCTCCTAAAAAGAAATCTCCACTACTTGTACTTTTCCTATCATTAATGTTTCCAACCCAATCAACAGCAGTGTATACCTTAAGATCAAAAACTCCTCCTTTCTTCTATAGTAGACTGAAATATTCAGTCCCTTTCAGATATCTAAATATTCTTTTGACTGTAAAGATGTGTGTTTCCTTTGGATTGGAAAAAAAATCTTGCAACAATACCAACAACATGAGAAATATCAGGCCTATTGTGTACAACATACTATAGCTTACCAATCATTGATTGGTAGAGTGTTTCATTTACTTCCTTTTTTTCATCTTCCTTTGATAATTTATGACCAATAGCCATTGATGTACCTATTGGTTTTGACTCTTCCATACTGAATGTCTTTAGGATCTTCTTGATATACCTTGACTGTGTTATGTAGATCTCATCTTTCATTTGTTGATTTTATAGTCCAATAAATAATTTTATCTTTCCCATCAGTGACATCTCAAATTCCTTTCTCATCTCTTAAGAAAATTTTTTAGACATAGATTCATTTCCTCCAAATATAATATCATCAACAAATATCCCAGCAATCAAAATATTATCAGTACTATCACATTTAAGATACAAATTGTTGTTGTCACTTGTCATTTGAAATCCAATCTTTATTAAATGTGAATGCAATCTTTCATACCATGCTCGAGGTGCTTGCTTCAAACCATAGAGTGTCTTGTGTAGTTTGCATACCATATCCTTGTTATAATTGTGTGTGTGAAAATTGTACCTGATCTGTAGACACAACACTCAGTAAAACATTAGAGGTTAGCTATAATCAAAATTGTGCAAAATTGAAAACTATGTAACCAAGCGATTTACTGCCTTCTAATAGGTGCGAGATTAATGTTCTCAGATTGTAATCGAGATCAGTGACCTAGATGACACCTAAATGAAGGATTTGAATGCAAAAGATGAATATGAAATTAAATGCAATTAATCTATATTTTTGATATTTTCTATGCAATAAGAATGGTAAAAACTGATATGATTCTATGCTAGATGAAATTGATATGCTATGAATTGATCTATCTAACAATGATATGCAAAGCTATGAAATTCTATGCTATGATATGAAAAATATGCAATTGAAATTGATCTCACAAAGCTTTGAATTCGCAAGTTGATTCTTTCAAGCTCCAATTGTGCAAATTCTCCAAATCTGATATGCTATGATTCCTGTAGAGTAAGTTTGCAATTTGCGAGATGATTGAGAGATGAATTATGAAGAGCCGAGCCTTGTTTTTATAGAAATACAAGGCTTTGGAGGTGCATGAGAAAAAGCCATAAATCACTCAAATAACTCAGGTTGATTTTTGAGTTATTTTTAAATAAAGGATAATTAACTCACAAAAACATGCAAAAGCTAAGCTTTAACTCAAAATAGAGTTTAGCTTTAATTGATAATTGATAGTTGTTTGCTTTTATGATTGTGCATGTTTTATTTATGAATTAATTTAATAATAAAGTGATTTATTTCCAACTTAACTGCTTTTAAAAATAAAACAATTGATTTATGGGTTAATCAATTATTTAATCAAATTTTTATTAAAAACTATGTTATTAAATAATGACAACTTGCTTTAATTAATTAAATAAGAATTTAATCAATTATTCATATGATATTAGATTTATTGTCAAAATTTAAATAATATAATTAATAATAGATAGAATTAAATTTAATTACACAATTAAGTGGCAAATATTAAATCTAATTAATTAAATATGAAAATATTCAATTAATCAAACTTTAGGATAAATGTGATTTATTGCCAAATAATTATAAAATTAAAGATAATTATGATGATTAGGAATATTCCCTGATGCAGAATTTAAGATAATCAATTATGATTTGATGATGTTTAGATGTGCCTTAGGTTAGGACTTTGATGTCGATTTCATTCGATATGAAGATGTAGAAGATTAATGAACTTATAGCCCATTTTTGGGGTATTACATTTTGCCCCTCTTTGAATTACTGTGCGAAGTGCAGTGGTTCAAAGATAGTCTGTGTTTGATAAAGATATTAAACTGATGTTTGAAATTGATAATTGATACGAGACAGAAGCTGATTGATATTGATTTGATATGGAGATAATAGGTCCTGAGTGACCAAAGATAATGTTCACTGTAGTAGCAAATGAACCTAAGATTGTGAAAAAGTGTCAAAACACCTGATTCCAAACCTTAGGATTGCAAAGAAGTGAGTGACCCATTCTAGACTCGATTGTCTTAGCAGAACTAGCAGATATCACATCCAAACCCTTCAGTTGTCGAAGAACCAAGGAAAGAACACTATGATCTGATGGTTGCAAAAACTGATACAGTTTACAAGATTAGGAGAATACCAGATTGATATGGATCGATGAATCTGATATGCCCCAAGTGATGATAGATTTGCCCCGAGCGATGAGGACTTTTGATGAATCAGCGACTAGACGTGATTGTTGTCTTGATCACTGATGAAAGATATTGATAGATTTGATTGATAGAATTTGATTTAAAGACTTTGAATGATGTGCAATACCATGCCCCCTTCGGGATTAAAATTGAAATCTGACAAGAAAAGTCAGCGTTGATAGTTTAGAAGCATGTTGATTGATTAGAAAAGTGGTTATACACGTTCAAGAATGTGTTCTGCATCGTTTAGAGGTCCTGGAGACCAAGGTTGACTAGGTTTGACCATGAGTTGACCATAGTTGACCAAGTTGAAATTTTGATAGTTTGATGTAAGATAATCAGTTAAGTTGAATACTAGATTTTTGTGATGATTGAAGGTTGATTATGCAAGCAATTAATAATATGAATGATCTCAGATTTGAATTTTGATCCCGAAAAAGGATTCTACTTGCTATTTCATTGGAGGAACCTTCGTGTGAGATTCAGTTCTTGTTAGACTGGAAGAGGCAAGTGGAGAATTGTTTAAGCATTGAAGTTAGTTTAGTCATTGTGAGATCATGCAACATGCAAAATGCAAAGAGACATGCAAAATGAAATGCAACCTAGGACCTAGGACCTAGTCACTGATCATGTATCGATTTGTTATCATCATTGAACTTTTAGGTAACTGGATAAATCAATACAATGCCCACTAGCCATGAAACCATAGACATATGAATATCGATTTATATGCACAAGAATCAATACAACACCCACTGGCTAGGCAACCATGGACATATGAATATTGATTTTGTTTTCGGAATGTCAGATTAGATATAAGCACCAAGGCACAAACGCCAAGATGACCTGAATATCATGTCCATTTTGATATAGCAATTTGTATAAGCATCAAAACATAAACATCATGATGACCTAAATATGCCTTGCATTGCAAACACATCAAACAGTCAAAAGATCATTCTAAATCCAGTGTAAATTACTCGTAGTGATCCTTTATCGTTCACCTCCTTAGGCAAGATCGCGTTTCACAGTAGGAGAAAGAATTTACTTTAAAAAGATAATAGTTAGATCAAACATCCTTGAATTTTTTGGGTATCAATGGTCGAGGTACGCATGGCCATCCAATTCAAGATAGAGGCTCTTATAGTTGGACACCATTTCAATCCGGAATTTCCAAAGATGTTAGATTTTCACATACAAGCAAAAAACAAAGAAAAGATTATGCCTCCAGTCATCACTCTCTAAATCCTATAAAGGACATCATCAAAGAGCTTGAAGGGACACAATATGTGAAAATCTCAATGCGAATCAGTAAGCATACAAGGAGATAAAAGCATGTAAAAAGCATAGATTGTTTTCAGTTGAGTTTTGATGTTTGATTGCGTTGTTGTAGATGCCAAATCCTTTCTGGAGACAAGACTGACTGACTGACTCACATGAAGCTTCAAAGGACTCTGACTAGATATGATCTGTCTAAGATACATGGGAGACCATAGGATATGACATTGATTGCCCCCAAGTGTTAAACATTGATAGGATACAGACGCTTGAGCTAGTTGGTGTACAGACCGACTTATTGAAAACTGGAAATGGGAGATATGTACAAACTAAAGCAAGATTGAAAGCTGGGAAAGACCAAGATTGTGCTGATAGATGGAGCGTTTTGAACAGTGGCCCCCATTTGCCGGGTTTTCACCATCTTGGTAGATATTCTATTTTTGCTACCAAAGCGCCTGTTTCCAAGTTTTCACCAAGGCACTTTTTCTTTTTTTTCTTTTTTTTTGTATTTTTCATTTTTTTTTTTTTTTTTTAATTTTTGATATTTTTTTGATTTTTTTGTACTTTTGATATTTTCTGATTTTTTTTTAAATTTTTGATATTTTCTGAATTTTTTTGTGAATCATCAAGGCGCCTATTGCTAGGTTTTCACCAAGATGTTCATTTTTTAAGGACTTTTTCAGATTTTTAAGATTTTTTCAGGACATTTTACCATAGACTGAATGCCTTAGGCGTAGAATTTCTTCAGATGGAGAATGTTGATTGGTTCTCGGAGCTGTTCTCCTTCAGTTGTTGAGAGTTGATAGGCACCAGAGCCAAAAGTAGCAGTGATAACAAAGGGACCTAGCCAATTGGGTTCGAACTTCCCCTTGCGTTCTCGATGTGATTGATTTTTAAGATTTTCTCTCAAGACTAGATCACCAACCCAAAATTCTCTGTGTCGAACTTTCTTGTTGTAGCCTCTAGACATTCTTTTCTGATACACTCTGAGATGATCATACGCTGCTTGTCTGCACTCATCTAGTAATTCAAGTTCTTGTAACCTAGACACTTTGTAGTCTTCATCAGTGACAAGTCCATGCATTCTGATTCTAAGTGATGGGATTTCAACCTTAATAGGCAGTACCGCTTCAGACCCATAAACTAAAGCGAAAGGTGTAGCCCCTGTAGGTGTTCTGATACTAGTTCTGTATGCCCAGAGAGCTGGATTGATCATGAGATGCTTTTTCTGATACTTGTGTTGATACTGGTTCTGATACTGATTCTGATAATTGTTCTGATACTAGTTCTGATACTAATTCTGATACTGATTATGATAATTGTTCTGATACTGGTTCTAATACTGATTCTGATAATGATTCTGATAATTGTTCTGATACTAGTTTTGATACTAATTCTGATACTGATTATGATAATTGTTCTGATACTGGGTATACTTCATAGCATATTTTTCTATTGCAAACTCCCAAGCAAGATCATATCGTGCAGTCCCAATGTCTAGCAAGGTGGAGAACAAGAGGGATTGACAAGCTAGTGGAAGAGATGGAAGACAAGAGAATAAAGGATAATGAAGGGAAGAAATCCTTAAGGGAAAACTCCTCAAGAATACCCAAGCTAGGGAAAAATTGTCATGTAAAGCGCATTTAGACAAGTAATGAAAGGCTAGCATAGGATAAGTCACAAAAGCGTGATGCAAGAGCAGGAAAGGATGCAGTCCAAAAGAGTAGACATGTCAAGAGGCTTCATAGCACTATGTTTTACTCTCTTTTTTTTTAAAAAATTAGATCAAGACCAAAGGGGAAAAGGATAGCGATAGGCGAAAATGAATGGAGGAATATGGATATGAAGGCTAAACATGGAAGGAATGAAAGCAAGATCATTGTAAGATAGCTCACAAAATAGTCAAATGTTCGTGTATAGATCAACATTGTCAAGATCAAAGAGGGAAGACAGAATGGATGAAATACGTAGAAGAACTACATATAATACCTGATTGCTAGGTTTTCATCATGGTACTTATCCAAGGTGCCACAAGGGAGTGGTTTTCACCATAGGATGAATTTATTTCTCTTTACTTTTGCTACCAAGGTGCCTGTTTCCAGGTTTTCACCAAGGCACATTTTTAATTTTTAATTTTTTTAAAAAAAAATTTTAAATTTTTTTTTTTTTTTTTGGAAGAAGGCAAGCTTTTTAGATAATGCTCCTTGAAAGGATAAACCATGATATGCCAAGGATTCAAAATGATACACTCAAAGATGCTGATAGGGAAAGGGAGATGGAAGAGAAAAATGGAGGATAAGGTTTTATGTAGAGCGAGTGAAGTTGGAAGATAGGAGGAATAGGCAAATGAGGAAAAAAGATAGAAGGTAGAAGGTTAATGAATGGAAGGATTGTGAAAGGGTAGATGGAAAGGAAGGCAAGATCAACGTAAACACACACCTTGAAGGGTGGCAAGAGGGTGGAGGAAATGTGAATGAAGGAATACGTGAAGGAATATGGTGAATGGATAGCAGAGGTTGAGGTTTGGGCGCATGAAATGGAAGAATATTTTTGGAAGGAGATGTAGGGGAAGCTTTTGGAAGCTTGAATGTCAATTTCACTTTTTGTTCAACACCATACTCTTTCAAGAGAGACTTTGGAATCCATATAGTCATAGGCTTTTTATTTCCTTTTGATGATTTAGAGATAATATCTTCAATGATGGATTTTGAAACCTATACTTGTCTTGTATTTTTTTTTTTAGATATCTCTATTGACTTTATGCCTCCATGTTGTTTAGAGGAGACATGGTGATCTTCTCTTTTTGATGGATTCTTGTATTGCTTCTTTTTCTTGTATTGAACATTCAAGTTACTTCCAAAAGACTTGGGATTTGTGGAAGAGGGAGGATATGACTGGTTTAGATGGGTGGGTGGATGAAAAGGATTCAAGGGTATGCATCTATGTTGATCTTGAGGAAAGATGGGAGATGGAGGTATGTAAGGACCCAAGATGGATGGAAAATCAGGAGAGTTAGGAGGGGAAAGTGAAGGGACATAAGGACACAAGATGGAAGGAAGGCATGAAGCCCTTAGTAGTGGTGGAAGAGGTCCAAGGATGGAAGTGGAAGATGCAAAACGATAATCAATAAGTTCATCAGCATCTATATGACAACCAAGGATATCAACATCTTTAGAGTGAGCATTAGAATTTTCAATAGAATCATGGACATCTTGAATATGAGCACCTTCTTTGATAGGATTGTTCAAAGCTTGCAAACACTTAGGAAGAGTAGAAAGTGGAAGTGAACATGGAGTGGTAGAACAAGAAGATGAAAGACTTTGATCTTGCAAGGATCTTCGGATAGCATAAGCGCATAATTTTTCTCTTGTTTTTCAATAGGCTTAACATTGGAAGGAACACCATTTTTACCAACCTTAATGAAAGTATCATTTTTGGAAAGCGCAAGCGTAGTAAGGTTATTTTGATTGTCAATAAGCTCAACAGTGTAAGTAGTAGCTTGATCTTGCTTAGGCGAAGACTTAAGACATGGTGGAATGCATGAAAAAGGGGGTACAGGATCAAAAGAACCCTGAGGTGGATAAGAGACATCGTGAAAAGGAGTGGATGACATGGAGGGTTCTTGATCTTGATCTTTCTTTATGTTCTTTTCTTCATCATTTTTAGAGTCCTCTTGACATGGAGCCACTTCTAAGGACAAGGAAGCATGTTGGGATTGTATGGATGACTTTGGAAGAGATGGTGGAGGACTAGATGAAGTAGGGATTATAGCATATGAAGGCTTAGGCTCTTTAGGTTTATCATTATTGAAAGTCTTTGCAGCCAAGTGAAGGTTAGCTTGAGTTTCTTTAAGAGGTAGCCCTGGAGGATAACTATAGGGAACCGCATGAAAAGTATCAAGGCTTGTGTCAGACAAAGGTTCTGTGAAAGATTTGAAAGACTCGGAAGCTTTAAGAAATGTACAGGTATTGGAGGAAGTAGGGGATGGAAGGGAACCATCACCAGACAAAGGTTCAGCATTAACATGATCTTTCTTGAGAGTGTAATCTTTATTTTCAGCTGGAGAGTTCTTAGAGGAGAGATCCTTATAGTATTGACGTTTCAAGCTAGCATGATGTATTTTATAGTCCTCAGCAGTAGTAGATGGATCATCATCAAGGTATTGTCCACAAAAGCCATCAAAATCTCTTTCAAAATTAGAATCATATGGATCACCATCATGATCTATCCAATGTGATGGCCCATTTGTAGTAAGTAGGAACGAATGATGAGGAGGACTCTTAGGAACAGAGGTGTCATAGGTATCATTACATTGTCTGTCGTCATAGTCATCATAGTCTCCAAAGCTAGATGTGTCACTCTCCGTGGAAGAGGTATCATATTGCTCAAATTTTTTCCAGGGGCATGGTGACATGTACAAGTCTTTATCAAATGGAAAAGAGTATAGAGGTTCCTTTTCTTTCTCAAGTTTGTCAAGCTGGACTTGCATAGCTTGCAGCTGCTTCATCATAGCGGTGATTAGAATTTCTTCCTCATGTGTACTGATTCTTTGAGACATGTGTACTAATTTTTAATAGCTACTGATTTGTTCTTGACACAATGATATTTTTGACAGATTCTGGAACTAGGCTGGAAACATTGGATATCTTGCAATTTGACAATTTCTGACAACTCTCTCAAATTTTTCCAAACGACACTCTACAGACTTGTATGACATTGGGTAGTCTATGAAATGATAGTTGCTAAACTCGTATGACAGTTGGGTAGCAATGAAATGATAGTTGACAAAACTCGTACGATAGTTGCTAACAGGGTTTTGACTTTCTTGAATTTGCTGGTTTGAAAACTCGTACAACACTGGGTTCTCAATCGTATGACAGATGGGCAATACTGAAATGACACTTGACAAAACTCGTATGACTTTTGACTTTTTGAAATGAATTTTGACTCCAGAAAGATTTTACGTAAATTTTTGCAAAATTTAAGGTCTTCAGTTTTGGATTGTTTGCAAATTGTACTGTCTAGATTTTGAAGGTTATACCAGATTTGATCATTTTTAATAGCCAAGTAGATAAACAAGCATGCAGAATAGTAAGCAAGTGATTCCAAGCACGTCTGAAAATAATGAACAAGGGCAAAAGCAACCTTGTGCATGAACAATCAAGTGACCAAATTGTGCTAATCCCTGAGAGTACTAATTGTGTATGTTCTGAAAAGTTTTGCAATAACACACATATACCTGAGAATGAAAAATTGGCCTCTCTAGGGTTTTTAGTAATGGTTTGACTCTGCAACTTTTATGATTCAAAGGGGTGAACTCCAATCCTAGCGCACTAGGGTTTTGACACAGTTCGAGAACTTAATCTTCAAGAGCTGCTAGGGAGATCTGACAACCCAACAATGAACCATACCCATGGAGATTTCTTCCACAAGGACATTTATATAGCGGCCATCACTACCATGGTGAAAATGGCTATTACCACTTGAGGTTCCGTTAACGCAGTTTTCCCTATGAATGGATTGTCTGCTACGGTTAACCCTCTCTAAAGGTGACTCACAATAGTATACCACAAGGGGACTTGGCTCCAGATTCAAGGTTTTGACACCTCTTCACTTTTAACCCAAACAAAGCAAGCAGATTAATCCGACACGCTAAGACAAAGTTTTGTTCCACCAAGGTCTGTGATATCAACTCCACGTGATCTATCAACCTCTCTGGGGAGAGAATGTATCAATCAATAAGAGAAGATGCACTAACCAATTTTGATTCACCAAAGCTCGTGATATCAACCCTACGTGATCTATCAAGCTCTCCAGAGAGAGAATGTGTCGATCAATAAGAGAAGATGCACTAACCAAGTTGAATGTGAAACACACTAAGTATCCTCCCTACCTACAAGGATTCTATCGTCAAGAAAGATTTCTCTAGGAATCCAATCTCTCAAGAATCATGAATAGTGTTCATAGGGCCTAATTACTATGTGAGCAGAGATATATTCCCGAAAGCAAATCTACCAAAAGCATCCAAAAAGTAGAAAGAGGAACACTTAACGCTTAAAGAAAATATGAGATGAGTCCACAAGGTGGAACACTTAACACCTCACACAAGCTAAAAATGAGTCCACAACTTAGAAAACAAGTGAGTTCCTAAAAGCACAAAAGGGTTGCCAAGTGGAACACTTAACGCTTCTGTCCTGTTGACCCCTCCCCTTTATGGCGCTGAGATTGCAACCACGGGGTGAAAATGAGGGGCCGACGGATTAGCGAGTCCAATAACCCAAGATAGCAATCAAGATCAATCTCAAGTATTCTAAGACTACTTAATGAATCCTTAAGGGATCACAACCTAGTATCAAATTATGCAAGTGTGTAGAAATAGATCAAAAGCATGAAAAGATGCACACAAGCTTGACACATAAGAGATTTATTTTAAGTCCAAATCAAAATGTTTTCAGAACAAGGAGAATACCTCATGATCCTCACAATGTGCTTAGTAGATTTTACCTGATTTTTAGCAATTTTTGTTGAGCTTTTCTATGCAAGCAAGTGACGAACTCTCCAACAAGCAAACAAGCAAACAAGATATGCAAAATATATTCAACTTATGAAAACCATAGGGTTAGCTCTAAAAATCAATTGTTAGGAGAAATAATAACCATAAATTAATCCAAATGACAACTCATATCATGCATTGAATCATATGAAAAATAAGTGCATACCCATCATAAAATTTTAATTTTTTTTGCACTACATTTGACCTAGTCAACAAGATCTAATTTTTTTGATATGATTTTGGCCACAAAAATAGAAATTTAGAATAGAGACCCCTATTAAAAAATAGAGAGCTTTCCAAAAATGCAAAAATTTTAGAAAAATCTCTTCATTTGTGCCCTAGAGACCCATTTTATCAAAATAGACTAGTTTTTGTAAATTGACTATTTGAGCTAATAATTGCATCCAAATTTAAAATACAAAGAATAGACCCCCTATAGAATTTGAAGAGCTTTCCAAAAATATAAAAATTTTAGAAAAATATGCTGATTTGTGTTAGATATTAATTTTTTATGAAAAATTAAAAAAAAATTATTAAAAATTATTAAAAATTCAAAATAATTCAAAAAATTTTGAGTTTTTTTTTGAAGCTTCCCTGATATGTCTCCAACCTGCAAAAAAATTTTAGACCAAAAATCCAAGCCGTTTGGGAGATAAAATTAAATCTTTGAAACTTTGGGGTTTTAGCTTCCCAAAAAAAATCAAAATCAGCATGCAAAGGTGGGTTGCGCCACAGTGGGTGCCAGAAATGTGTGTGTGAAAATTGTACCTAATCTGTAGACACAACACTCAGTAAAACATTAGAGGTTAGCTATAATCAAAATCGTGCAAAATTGAAAACTATGTAACCAAGCGATTTACTGCCTTTTAATAGGTGCGAGATTAATGTTCTCAGATTGTAATCGAGATCAGTGACCTAGACGACACCTAAATGAAGGATTTGAATGCAAAAGATGGATATGAAATTAAATGTAATTAATCTATATTTTTGATATTTTCTATGCAATAAGAATGATAAAAACCGATATGATTCTATGCTAGATGAAATTGATATGCTCTGAATTGATCTATCTAACAATCATATGCAAAGCTATGAAATTCTATGCTATGATATGAAAAATATGCAATTGAAATTGATCTCACAAAGCTTTGAATTCGCAAGTTGATTCTTTCAAGCTCCAATTGTGCAAATTCTCCAAATCTGATATGCTATGATTCCTGTAGAGTAAGTTTGCAATTTGCGAGATGATTGAGAGATGAATTATGAAGAGCTGAGCCTTGTTTTTATATAAATCCAGGGCTTTGGAGGTGCATGAGAAAAAGCCATAAATCACTCAAATAACTCAGGTTGATTTTTGAGTTATTTTTAAATAAAGGATAATTAACTCACAAAAACATGCAAAAGCTAAGCTTTAACTCAAAATAGAGTTTAGCTTTAATTGATAATTGATAGTTGTTTGCTTTTATGATTGTGCATGTTTTATTTATGAATTAATTTAATAATAAAGTGATTTATTTCCAACTTAACTGCTTTTAAAAATAAAACAATTGATTTATGGGTTAATCAATTATTTAATCAAATTTTTATTAAAAACTATGTTATTAAATAATGACAACTTGCTTTAATTAATTAAATAAGAATTTAATCAATTATTCATATGATATTAGATTTATTGTCAAAATTTAAATAATATAATTAATAATAGATAGAATTAAATTTAATTACACAATTAAGTGGCAAATATTAAATCTAATTAATTAAATATGAAAATATTCAATTAATCAAACTTTAGGATAAATGTGATTTATTGCCAAATAATTATAAAATTAAAGATAATTATGATGATTAGGAATATTCCCTGATGCAAAATTTAAGATAATCAATTATGATTCGATGATGTTTAGATGCGCCTTAGGTTAGGACTTTGATGTCGATTTGGTTCGGTATGAAGATGTAGGAGATTAATGAACTTATAGCCCATTTTTGGGGTATTACAATAATTATCAATAAATCCTTTAGGTTGTTGAATGTAAACTTCTTCTTCAAGAATTCCATTAAAAAATGCAGATTAACATCCATTTGATAAACTTTGAATCCTTTATAGGAAGTATATGCAAGTAATATTCTCACACCTAATCTAGCAACAGGGGAAAATTTCTCACCATAGTCAATACCTTCTTCTTGTGCATACCCTTTGCAGACCAATATTGCTTTATTTCTTATCACATCTCCATTCTCATTAAGTTTATTCTTGACAATCCACTTTGTGCCAATAAAATTCTTATCCTTAGGTCTTAGTACCAATGACCAAGTGTTGCTCTTTTCAATATGATCAATCTCTTATTTCATTGCATTGACCCAATCTTCATTTTAAAGTGCATCTTTGACTAGTCTTGGCTCAAATTTAGAAATAAAACATGTATTATCTTTCAAATTACTTCATTTCATGACTCTTGCATTCTTGTCTCCAATGATTTTTCTTGGTGAGTGATGTCTTCTCACATATTTTGCTAATACAGGCTCAGTAGACTGATCTTCAACATTTTCATCTCTTGATGGAGGCTCAACTAGCTTCTCAGTTTCTTCTTGCAGCTTGGTTATAGTACCTGAAATACCTTCTTGTACATATACAAATCTTTGATAATCTTCAGGTTTTCTTTCACTATCTTCTTCATTTCTTTCTGCAAATTCATCAATTCTCACATTTTCACTTTCCACACTTTTGTTAGTAGCCTTATTTAGACATGTATAAAATTTTCTCTTAGTGGAGTATCCTAGGAATATGCCTTCATCTCCTTTAGAATCACACTTTACATTCCTAGCATCTTTCAGTATGTAACACCTACTTCAAAATTTTTTAAAGTAATTAACATTTAGTGTATGCCCATACCAGAGATCATAAGGGGTTTTGTTTGTACCTTTCTTTAATTGTACTTGGTTGAGTGTGTAGACATCAGTACTAATGGCTTCTCTCCAAAATGTTTGTGCAACCATTTTTTCAATCAACAATGTTCTAGCACAATCAACTATTGATCAAGATCTATTTCTTCTTTTAGCTATGCCATTTTTTTGGAGTCCTCGGTGCATATACTTGTCTTTATTCCATTCTCATTATAGAAGACAATAAATTCATCAGAGATAAATTCACCTCCTCTATCTGATCTTAAAAATTTTAGTTGCTTACCTGTTTCCTTTTCAATTCTTGCCTTGTACTATTTAAACATTTTTAAAACATCTGAATTTTCTTTTAGAAACATTACCGACATCATTCTTGAATAGTCATCAACAACAAAATGAAATATCGATCACCATAATAGCTTTGTATTCTCTCAGAACCATAGAGATTAGTATGTACTAATTCCAATGTACCATTAGATGAGTAAGACTTGCTTGATAAACTTGATTTTGTCATCTTATCAATCTAACATTCCTTACATATCACTTTATCAGGTTTGCTTAATTTGGGTAGACCTTTGACTCTATTCTTTTCTCACCTTAATCATGTTATTAAAATTTACATGATAGAGTCTTTTGTGCGACAACCATACATCATCACCTTTAACAAACAAGCAAATTTTTGTAGCAATATCAAGGTAGAATAGGTTACCTTTAGATTGTTCACTGGTTACAATCAATTCTCCATCAGCACCATAGATCTTTAGTTTTTTGTTCTAAAATTCTAGTCGGTGACCAACGTTGTTCAATTGTTTAACACTCAACAAGTTGTATTTAGTCCTTGATCCCAATAAGCATTATCACATTTGATCTTTTAATTCAACATAATGGATCCTTTTCCTTTTACAAAACATAGAGCATCATTTCCAAATCTAACAAATCCTCCATCATACTCTTCTAGGTTCTCAAACTTATCAATATCACTAGTCATATGATGTGAACAACCACTATCAATTATCCATGGGTCAATTTTTAGAACATGAGAAATAAGGGCTTTTTCATCTTCATACCTCTCTTCTTTTGAATCATCCTTCATAGCAATATAGACAACTTCCACACTTTATTCTGTGTCATCAGATTCATCCTCAGTTACTCCTTCCTCATCTAGGTAGCATGATTTCTTTCCTTTATCCTTGAAGTCTCTAAACCTTCGGTATCAGTTCTCCTTCTTGTCAATTTTATCATTCATGTCATTTTAAGGACACCTAGATGCAATGTGGCCAATCTTGTTGCAATTAAAATATTTTAGAAGTAGTTTACCTTTATACTTTTCTTTCCCTCTTGGTAGACTTTTTCCAATAATGCTTCCAACTCTTTTTGTTCTTTCTCTTCGATTAGGATACTATCATAGTCACTTCCACATGAACTATTGTGATTCTCTCTTTCTCTTCTTGAACTACCAATGCTCAAAGGTGATTTAAAAGTTGTTTCAATAGTCAGTAGACTATTATCATAATTACTAAGCTCAAATGTACTCATCTTATCGATCAAAGCATCAAGTGTAATAATTTTATTCGGTATGGATCTCAGTTCCTAAATAAAAAAGACCTGAATAACATATTTGGGTGAAAGAGTTCTCAGAATTTTTCTTACCACTTCTTCTCTAGTTAGTGTTCCACCAACAACTTTGATAGCACTAACAAATTCCTTGATTCTGAAACTATATTGAGCAATGTTCTCTTCATATTTCATTCTCATCTCTTCAAATATTCCTCATGACTATCAACCTTTTCTTTTTGTACATGCAGATCACTATTGGGATTATGGAAAGATATGTACTAAGAGGGGAGGGGTGAATCAGCACCTTTAAAATTTTTCAAGACTGAAAACTTTGTAAGCATAGATAACATTAACCGATTGAATCCATTGTATGTAACATACATTCAAATACAATTGAAAATATAAATGCATGTAACCTAATCAATAAACCATTCATGAAACTTCATACACTTAACACAAATGTTTTGGTATTTCAGAAACCCTTGTTAGAAGGTAAAAATTGCAATGGGGATGACACCCACAAAGTTTCACTACTACAGTAACAAAGTATGCCGGTTAAGGCTACAAGATTGTGATCACTTATGGTGATCTTACCATATTAGGAGTAGTAATCATATCAACTAGATCTACCTGGTTAGAGGATTTTAGCAACACAATCAAGTGTGCACTCAGTTAAGATATTTACAATAGAACTATTAGGTTCACTCTATTAAGAGATTTTGAATCTTCTACAATGGTTAAAGAGTAACAGTAAGATGTATCTTTAATTAGCAACTCAAACTTGCTTGATTCATATCTATGCAATACTATAAAGATATCACCTTGTAGTGATGTATATACCCTTATGTTCTTCTCAATAGTCTTATGTCTATTCTAAAAAATTGAATGCTTCTATCAAATCCTTATGTCAAAACCCTGTCTGATCTTCTGATGTCCTGAGTGCAGCTACTCCTTGATGATACAATATGATAATGACATCTTTACAAATTTTATATCAAACTAACTTGACCTAATTAGGGTTTTACAATATCTTAGAAAACCTAAAATCAATGGTGAGACTAAATAACCTAGATCTACAATACATAGGAATCATCAATAATTTAATGATTACATCCATATTCAATTCTATCTCGATCTTTGTAAACCATTTTTTGATCGGTGTGAACCATTTGCCTTGATGTTTGTGCCATTTTGAACTACTATGTTGTTTCCTATTTTACTCGGTGTTCATTGCATTCATCGCTTGGTAATTAACTGGTGCTCAGTTCATATGAATGCTCAGTGACCATAGTGTTTGGTACTTCATGATCATCTGGATCAGTAAGAATACTCAGTCAAAGCTGTACTTGGTTAACTCATGTATCTACTTGTGTCCTGCTTGGTGTATAGGCTTTGTATTTTTACTGAATGTCCTATTTGTCTCATTTACCGATTGAATGATTGAGTGATACTAATGACAACCATTAATGCTCAAATAGGAGTAACATTCTCCCCCTTTGACATTAGTATCAAAACTGTATGTATATGTACAGACTACAAAAATTTGTACTTATTAAAAAATATGAATCATATGTGAACTCCCCCTTTGTACATGCTCTTGGTGTGAAGTACATACAAGCATATATATATATATACATACATACATACATATATATATATATATATATGTATATATATATATATATATATATATGTATATATGTATGTATGTATATATATATATATATACATCTATATATACATATATATATATATATATATATATATACATACATATATATATGTATATATATATACATATGTATATATACATATACATATGTATGTATATATATATATACATATATATATATATACACACACACATATACATATATATTATATATGCATATTGTAGACACCTAAAAATTCTTTAAAAAATAAAGTATTTTTATTTTCTAAAAAATCTTTGATGACATCATCATTTATTAATTAATTAATTTATTTTTATGCCATTAAATCCCTTTATCTTAATTAAAAATATTTAATTAAGAAATCCCTCCCAAAAATGTTTAAATCTTATTTAAACATTAATGCCCTATTTATTAATTATTTAATTAATAAATTGACCAAAAATTCCAAAATAAATAATTAATTTATTTTTTGCCCAAAACTTGGCCAATTCCCTTAAGACCACTCACGTCTTCTAGAATCTTCTAATCCCTTTTTAATTTCGATTAAAGGCTAATCCCATCATTTCCTAACCCTAATCCCAACTCAAGATATTTAATTAAGATTAAATATTAATCCTCAATTCCTAATTTACCCTAAGAAAACTCTAAACCCTTCTAGAACTTTCCTAATCCTTCCCTAAACCCATTTAGGGGAAATTACCTACTTTCCCTAAGCTAATCTAAGTCTCCTTTGACTCCTAGTCAAACCCTCCCCCTAATGAGCCTCAAACTCATTAAAGCCTTTGAGATAAATAAAACTTTATTTATTTCCTAAATTCCATATTTATCCTTAGAAAGCCTAGAATTTTCTAGAAAGTCTTTATCCTCATCCAAAGCCTACACTCTTCTAGAAAGTCTTCATCCTTATCCCTTTGACTCCTAGTCAAACCCTACCCCTAATGAGCCTCAAACTCATTAAAGCCTTTGAGATAAATAAAACTTTATTTATTTCTTAAATTCCATATTTATCCCTAGAAAGCCTAGACTTTTCTAGAAAGTTTTTATCCTCATCCAAAGCCTAGACTCTTCTAGAAAGTTTTCATCCTTATCCCCTTGACTCAAGACCCTAACCTTACCCCAAACTCTAACCTTTCTTCCTAACCCAAGCCCTTAAGAAATCCTATAAATACTCCCTCTTCCAAGAGCAATTCATTAGCTTAGTCTTTCATTCTCATGCATTGTTATCATGCTCTTTTACTTCTAGCTCTAGCATAATCATTCCTAATTCGTAGATTTCTTTGTTTTCTTCAAGCTTTCTAACACATCATAGCTTAGCAATAATTGATTAACTTAGTTTACTTCATTGTTTTGCATAGCATATCATCATCATCACATCTCTATTTGGTTTAAAATCAATCTTAGCATAAACATCATGTACCTTAATCTTCATTTCAACATCATTTGGATCCTTGAGGCTTTAGGGGCAAATCAGGTGTTCTATACCTATTTTGTGCCACTTTTAGGGTTTTCATGAATTTCAATTTATCCTAAATGCATCAGGAATATGCTCCAAGTGATTAGAGAGCACACCCACATCCCCTTAAGCAAGAGAAAATCAAACAGTGCTTGGGTGCACCTATTTTAGCTCAATCTGAGGTGGCTTAGTTTAGAGTTTTATTTGTTTTGCATTGATTTCATGCTTAGACTAACATCTAATCTTTGTTTGGCTTGAAGTCTTTCAAAGCAGGTACCCTCGAAAGCCTAGTCCACATTCTGGCACGCCCGGTGGGACCAAAACCACAATCACTTTGATTAGATCATACTTCATATTCTTGTATTTGCAGGAAACAAATGAAATGTTGCGTTCAAGCAATTAAATGTCACCTACAGAAATTAAATGTCACCTTTAAGCAAAGAAATGTCACCTACACACAATACAGCCACGCCTTCAAGAAATTAAATCACGCCTTCAAGCAATGAAATGACGCCTACAAGCTCTATATTCATGCCTATTTTCTGATAGATTTCCACCATCGATAACTTCTATTTTGTCTCAAAATTCTTCTTCTGTCACCTACAAGTAATTAAATCATGCCTGCAACTTAAGAAATCACGCCTGAGACATAACCTTTCACACCTTTGGGTACGAAAGTCTCGCTTGTAAACATTCCATCATCACTCAGAATATTTGTGTGTCACCTTTAAATCTTTCTCTGCCGCTTGTAGTCATTTCTTTGTCACCTGGAAAATTTCTCTGTCGCTTTTGCACAGTTATCTGTCACCTGTTAACATTTGAGTGTCACCTGAGAGTTTTTGGTGTCGCCTCTACACTTTCCAGTGTCATGTATTAGCTGGACCGTGTCGCTTTTTGTTTCTTCTATCTTAATTTGCTTGGGACTAGATTCATTTTTCTTATTGCAAACAAAGGTCAAAACAAATCTTGAATGAAATTAAGGAAAAATGAACTTAAGTCCTAATAGTCATTATCATTTTGAAACTCAAACACAATCTTGAATGATCTAAATTGGAAAGAACAAGCATCCCTATTCCTTCTTCTTTGAATTTCAGTTCAAACAAAATCTTGAATGATCTAAGGATAAAACAAAGCTCTTTTCAAAGTTCTTAAATCAACTCGCAAATCTCAATCTTGAATGCCCAAAAGGAAAGAACTTGCAAGCGCTCAAATCGTTTACCTTTTGGAGAAAGAACAAATCAAACCTTAAGCACTTGTGTCTTCAAATTCAAAGTTCAAACAAACTTAATCAATTCGGGAAAAAGAACAACTTGCTTGATGTGCATCTAGGAGCTTTACATTTTTTGTATAACCTTGCTAAAGTAAGCAACGTAGAACATTTGGACTCGGATAAGTTCACTTGTTCTACTTTTAGCGAGGCCTGTCCAGGGAGAAAAGTGCTTCCTCCTCAGAGAACGACCTCAAACCGGTATCCCCCCCAGCTGGTATATAAATAAAGTGAAGGCAAAAAGTACTCACTTATATCTCCTAATCCATGGGTGTTTTGTGCCAAATGCAAATGTCTGGGGACAGGTAAATATTCCTCCCCCAGCGTTGTTGGCTAGGCTCTTAAGTGAGTCACAGGCGGTCAGCATAACCGGGTATGGAGACTCCACGGAACTATTAAAAACCTTATAAAATAGAGGCTACCCTATCTACATCTGAAAGTATAAAAATCCTTGTGCAAGGACTGATTCCAAGGGGTTTACCGGGTCGCCTCAAGATTACTCACCATTTGTATTCCCTTCTAGGGGGTACCAAGCTGTGGGCAAGCGATTTTGATACTCACCTTTCTTAAGTAGATCTGTTTGAAATGCTTGACAGTCAATACTCCGTGAAAAAATTGTTGGAACATACACTTTCAAAGCTTTATCAGAGTCAGTTATCTTGTTTGTATCCCACAGGATTGCTTTGTCCCTTGTGGAGATTGCTTTTCCAAAAATCTTTGTTGAAATCTATCCTTTGCTATTGGAAAAACATCAAACTGATCTACAAGTTGGTTCAAGATACTCAGAAAAGTCATGTCAGTCCAAATCCTACCAAAATCTAGAAAATGTCCAAAGCTTTCAGAATCTCAAATCATGGTCTTCCTATCATATTCAATCCAGTCTTGTCATCCTTTCCTCCTATCCTAGGTTAGCAAAGTCATCTTGGTCATCCCCCATCCCCTTGTCTATCTTCCTCTAGAGTCAGTCTTCTTCCAATCTTAAGCCAAATCCAATCCTAGTCTGATCCTGTCAGTCATTCCAATTTGAGTCTTAGTCTTCCAATCCATCTTCATCCTTCATTCCTTATCCAACTCATCTGCAAATCAGCATGTATCAAAACTATTATGATGAGTTTGGTTATTATGTCTCTCCCCTCAATCCATCCTATCCCAAAGATGATGAAAGCCTTGTAGATCATGATGCATATTTTGAAAATCTTAGCAAGTTTGCTCCAAACATCCCCCAGCATCCAATCATTCCTCCAAAATATCCTATCATGCCTTCACACTTATCCACTAGCACTCCCTTTCATGTCCTCGACAAGGCAAATCTATTATCTTATCCATCCACAACTTATCCCTATCTTAAACCTACACATCCTCCATGTGCATCCTTCATACCTCCATCTCCTGCTATGGTCATATCCCAATCACCACCATCCCCTTGAAACACTTCACACTACTTCCCTTATCTAAAACCTCCCTCCACTTATACTCCAAAACCCTTTCAAAACCAAACACCAAGTCTTCCAATCCTTTTCCCCAATCCTCCATCCTATCTCAATCCACCATCTTCTATTCCAAACCACATTTCCAAAAATCCCCTCCCACAAGCAGAGTGCATCCTTCAAACCACTTCATATCCCATACCTCAATCCATCACCTCTACCTCTTCAGCACCATCATCCCCTCAAGCAAGTTCAAAATCTTCCACCCCACCTTCATGGGAGGACCATCCAAGCTCCCCATCTTCTACACATTCTAATCCCTCACCTCCTATCCAAAAGTCTCCAAGGAGTTTCACAAGGAAGCCAATAACAAATCCCACTCCTAAAGTTGAAGGGCTATGCCATCTCAAACCTTCATTTGAAGCCATCATTGATGAGGCCCATCCATTGCTCCCATCTATCATCTATCTTCCGTACATTGATCCTCTTCCATCTCCTAGCATCATTGAGTCCCTTCCATTTGAAGTTTTCATCCAATCCCCACCAACATCACCTCCTCCTAGTATTATCCAAAGCATATCTCATGAGCCTCATGAGTTCAACCTTCTTCCTACCATCACAACTATAGAACCTTCCATCCTTTCATCCATACCATCTAAAAAGTTCTTCCTTCTTCCAGACATCACAGCTACAGAATCTCCCATCCTTCCATCCACCCCATCTAAAGAGTCCATCCATGCATCCCCCAACACTCTATCCACACAAATCCTACCATGTCAAGATCTTGTCCAAAAGCATGTTGAAATACTCACAGAAGAAAATCAAGATCCAATCCCTTCACTTCCCCCATCACATGTTCTATTGCTTCCATCACCCCCAATCCAAAATCCTACAATCCAAAGTCTTCCAATCCAAGATCCTACAGTCCCTATTCCTCCATCTCAAGATCTATTACTATCTCCCAATCCTAGTCAAGATCCCATCATCCCATCCTCTCCTCTTGAGGATCCTCCGATCCAAACTATCCAGCTACCAACACTCTATCCTCTTGGACCACTTACATTTGTCAGAGGTAACCCACTTGAAGCAGAAGCAATAAGTTCCATATCTTCCATCAGGGAACTAGAAACTGGATGTTTATCATATTCCCCAAGTCAGAAATATCCTTGTTTGGATAAAATGCTCAAGAAATGGAATTATCAAGGCAAAGGCCTAGGCATCCATGAACAAGGAAATCTGGAGCCTATCCAAGACAAGAAACATCCAAAGTTATGTGGAATTGGTCACACATCAGAAGAAGGCACTTCCTCTAGAAATGTTGGTACAACTAAAGCTAAATTCAAGCATCCTTCCAAACCCACCATCACATCTTCCAAAGCATACAACGCCATCCCTCCTCCTCCATCGTTACAACCAAAGACAACCTATCACATTCCTCCTTCATCCTCCAAATCCATTTTGGGTCCCTATGTCCCGAAATCTTCTAGCACATATCCTCTACATACCCAATCCATTTTGGGACCCTACATCCCAAAATATCATCCCCCATCTTATCCTACTCAGTCTTTCATCCAAAATCCAAGCATCCCTAGTCAAGATCAACAAAGGCACATTCCCACATATCCTATCTACCAATCTCCTTTCATCTCTCCATCCATATTTCCTCCATCCCGCACATCTCCTCATATTCACTCTGATGCTCCCCACAATTTGGATGCCATATCCAATAGGAATAAAGGGACATATCCACAAAGATCTAAGGATTGCCATGTCCAGTCTAAATGACATGGTCAACCAAAGAAAAATCCAATCAAGCAATCTAATGCATTCCTATGGCCACAAAGGCCGAGAAAAGCACAAGAAAAATCCACTACATGGCCACAAAGGCCTAGCAAAGAAAAAGCAAAATCTGATGCATACCAATGGCCACAAAGGCCCACCAATGCTAAAGCAAAAATGATGTGGATCCCAAAGCAAAAAGATGTAATGCATCTAAAAGAAACATCCACAATGGCATCCAAAGTTGCTAATCCCCTAGCTACTCAGTCTTCTCCTCCATCTCCTAAATCTATTTTGGGTCCCAAAGATCTAAAATCTCCTAGCATAAATCCTCCATCACATCCACCTCTATCTTCCATGTCCTATCCACTTCATCCACCTTCCCCACAACATGTGCCAATGTTGATCCTGACAACATCTCCCTACCATGATCTCTTTCCATCTTTCCATCCAAACAATTTCTACCACCATATCTCCCATCTACCCCATCTTCTCCATGCCTTTGCATAATCCCTCCATCCCAATAAAGTTGTACCAACATCCTGAGAAATTGAAAAGGCAGCAACAAATCAAAAAATATCAGCAACAAATCAAAAGATTAGTGAAGAAAGATAGCAACACATCAGAAATATTAGAAGGTTAGCATCTAGTCAGCAAAAAATTAGAAAATCCATAAAAATTGGAAAAAATCAAGAGAAAAGTATCAAAAAAAGAAAAGAGAAAAACATTCATCCTATGGTGAAAACTTGGCAATTCAAGCACCTTGGACAAGTACCATGATGAAAACCTAGCAAATAGGCATCATGCATAGGCCCCCCCCAATTCCTTTCTACAGTTGGGGGCCATTCCCTTCTATCACCTCTTATCCAACATCTCCTCCATCCCATTTGTCTCTCACCTCCTTCACCCTCC
Source organism: Chamaecyparis obtusa (assembly GCA_027943335.1). Lineage (NCBI taxonomy): Eukaryota > Viridiplantae > Streptophyta > Pinopsida > Cupressales > Cupressaceae > Chamaecyparis > Chamaecyparis obtusa. The sequence goes on from BSBK01003193.1 coordinate 625,815, forward strand.
TTTGGATCTTGATGACAAAACAAAGACTACCAGGTATACATACTTTTGGGCACCTTCTTAACATCCATCACACCTTTCAGCTAAATATCCTCTATCCAATCCATTCATCCTATCTTCCATCTACCTTCCTCATCCTCTTATCAGCATATCTTTTGTCGAATCGTACCCCATTCTACTACCTCTAAATGAATGAACTATCCTAAGCAGGGGGCATCTTATTCCTTGGTGACATATTCCTTGGAGACTATCTTTTATCCAAAATCTTCCATCTCCCAAATCCTTAAGCAAATCCATCATCCAATCCTTAAGCATTCCTCTATCCAGATCCCTCAGTTGTTCCTCCAGCATTCCATCTTCCAATCCTCCAGCAAATCCACCATCCAATCTCCCCAAACATTCCTCTATCCAGATCCCTCAATGATTCCTCCAGCATTCCATCTTCCAATCCTCAAGCATTCTTCCATCCAAATCCAAATCTTCCTCCATCCAAATCTCCTAGCAGTTCCATCATCCTCATCCTAAGCATTTCCTCCATCTTTCCATCACCCAATATCTTCCCTTGTCATTGGTATCTAGCTATAGGCTAACCTCATTGCAATCCAATGCCATTCATCCATATCCAACTATTTCTAGCAGTCTTCTAGCAATCTTCCCAAACTATCCATATCTTCTAGTTATCCAACATCCAAGATCAATCCAACCAATCCAACTCACATCCTTAGTCTTGTAGCAAGCCTTGATCTCAATCCAATCATCATCGTTGGGATATGTCCTTCCCAAAATCTGTGTCATTTCAGGACACATCCATCCATCAGTCCGTCTTGGCTTTCCAGCCCAAATGGGGCATCGTCTTGCATATCTTTGGAGTTTCAGCTTCACCCCCAGGTTCTTTGTACATCCTAAATCCTAAGCTTCTGTACATAGCCGTTGTAAATATCCTCGCATCTTGTTGTATATATCCTTGTCAGTCCCACATCAGCAGTATTTGATCAAAAATCTTGTCCTACCCAGCCTTATACTTTAGCAATATCAATTATCGACTATCCTTGATCATCATGACTATCTTTGAACCGCATCATTTTCCAATCAGCAACACAACATTCTCCCCATCAGCATAGGGTCCACACAGATGTATGCTTCTATTTTGTCTGACCTAAGCCTAATCACGGGTCCCCTTAGTTGTATCCTTCCTGTTTGACCTAATCTTCCACCAAGCACACCAGATCCGTGTCGATGTATCCTTCCACACGTTCAAACCAATCTTCCCACCATCAATTAAATCAAATCTCTCTCCTTGGCAAAGGTTTTCTTTTGGAGTTATCATTTTGACCTTGGATTTTGTCGTTTGCATCTTGTTAATCTTTTATGACTTCTCGTTGTTCTCTCCTCAAAGTTGCCATGATCCTTTATATCATGGTGCACTGTGAATGAGGATAATTTGGGGCAAGGTCTTTTGATCTTTTGCTTCTGCCTGTGAGTCAGTCGTGTGTTTGTGGTTTCTTCAGCATCATTTCCACCATGCTTCCTCTTGGGTTCATGCGTGATGCTGGGGCAACCCTGCGTGTCTTGTTAGCGTCAGTCCTATGCAACACTAGTGACAAGGCCTTGTGATCCCAGTATCCTTGGTAGGTCTCTAGCATTGCTATATTAAACTAGGTTGTGCTCTCCACATTTGCACTTGGAGCT